>JAHXMU010000169.1:0-22760 GCA_019455685.1 Philornis downsi
ATTTTTATTCCTGCAGAAGGTTAGTTAGCCAAAACAAAATTTTTAGTAATTTATTGAGAACAAAGCTTGGTTGTCACTTCGTTTTGCTTTTGTTGGGTGGCCACCTAAAATTCGATATTTGTCGATGAAAAAGTTTATATAATTTATATTTGTTTTAACATATAAGCCAAATAATTATTATTACTGTTTTGTTTTTCTTTTTACTGTTTTTTTATTATCATATAATTATTATTGTGTATAACTTAAACTCTCATTATGTAGATTTTTCCCTTTTTTTCTATATTCGCGGCCAAATATTTCAATATTAAAAACAAGATTTGCATTTATTTAAACAATTTGAAAAGAAATTTATATGAAGACAGAAGATCAACTAAATATTTTTATTAGCTTTTGTATATTTTGATTATGACATTTTTATTAAATATATTGCAAACTGCGAAGGTAAAGAGAAATTCTTAAAACGAAAAAAAAAACTAAAGAAATTGTAAACTTGAAGAAAGTTTTGATTTGAGATTTATGAAAGAAGGGAAAAAGTAGAAAACATGTTAAGACAAAAATAAGAGGATTTATTTAGAAAAATTATGACATAATGTTGTTTCATTTTAGAAGAGGGAGTAGAGGATTTAATATATTCCAATGTTGTCATATTATATAGTTTATATATATTTTCTTTTAATAAATCTAAGCATTACGAATAAACTACCAGGGTTTATGATTTTTTTGTTTTTACTTTTTGTACAACTAAATTATTAATATTAAACGTTTTACATATATTTTAGTTTTTATATTTTTGCTGGTTTTTTATATCAATAGGGGATTAAATGTAATAAGGTTTTGTTTTCAGCGAAGAGAGAAATCAAATTTGTAAAGGTTTTCAAAGGAACTGGGTAGGGGAAATTGTGGATAATTGCATAGTTATTGTATAGTGTTTTCAATTTAGATTTGTATATTTTATTTCTTTCTATCCTTTATTCTTTAGAATAATGCAAGATATCAAGATGAAAAGTATGTATATGTAAATGTTGCCGAGTGAAAACAAATAAAGTAGAATTTGCAATACAAAAAATATAATTTAGAAGCAAAATCCTACTTACCAAATACTCAGCAAATTCTAATGATAAATATTACAAAATTCTATTCGGCTGAAACGGGAGTTGTATGGTGTGTTACTGCTTGAAAAGAGGATGGCGTACAGCAGCAACTTTCAATATGACATTTTAAATGAATTGCATAGATTAAGTAGTGTTTCAAGATGCTTCGGATGATTATGCTGTTTCGTCTGCTGAATTTGATGTAATGTGTTTGTGTTTCTTGTACGTTTAAGAGAAACGAGCCGAAATTATTTGTTTGTATTACTATGTTTTAAGTGCTTTCAATAAGCATTCCCTATGTTATAATGAATGGATGTGAGTGGATTTTTATTACATTTAGTTTCTTGTTTTGTTGTTAGTTTCTACATTTCGGTTTTCTCTTTCACTTTTTCATACGTTTTGATGTTGTAGGGCCCGTCGTTGTTGCAGCGGGCCTTATTCATTATATTACCACAGAATTTTGAGTTTGCATAACATTACCACCACCACTGTCGCCGGAACTTTGATTTGTCTGATCCAGACGTCTGTAATTTTGGAATGTTTTCCACTCTCCGGTGTTGTAATCCAAACGTATGTGAGACTCTACTAAACATAACGCATTTTGGCCATCTTCTTGTTGAACTTTTTCCTGAAATATACGAAATACAGAAGATTTAGTAACTTTAAATCTGGACTAAGAATACTTGTTGAAAGTGCAAAATATTACGCGAAGGCCATCCAGTTTTTCAAAGGATTGGTTTCTCCAAAAAAAAAAAAATGATGTGTCCGAAAAAAATTTGAATTATGAAAACCAAAGCTTCTCCTTAGAAGTCAAATCTTTTGAAAATTTGTTCCCCTCCCAAAATACGGTGTTGATCACAAATATGAAGAAAATGGCGATAGTTCTACACGGGCACTTCCAGTGGAAAGACGGATAATTTCAATTTAAAAAAAGTTGTAATCAAAGTGTTTTTGTAAGAAAAATATATGTATATAATAAATATATATAGAAAAATATAATGAATCCATCATTAAATGAATAATCCAAAAAATGTTTTTAGTGAACTTTTTGGTTAATGAAGTCTCAAAACAAGGGATTTCAGACATTTATGTTGATTAGAAATTTCACTATGTTCCGAAGCGAGCAGAGCCAGAAGGCTTGTAGCAAAAACTTGTGTTATCCAAGTTTCGTTTTCTTTTAACGCAATGTTTAGTCTCACAAAAAACCTTATTTGACGAAAAACAAATATTACACAACGAACTAATAGGCGAAATTAAACGTAAATTAAAAAAACAGGCATATTTGTTTATTTTATATCTATGAAGATTCGGCACCTATCAGTAATAACTTTATTTTCTATGTAGACGTACACGTTTTCTGTTATACAGGGTGGCGCACCATTTGTAATACAATAAGAAATGCAAATAACTGTTTTTAATCAATGTAATTATATAATATAATTATTATATTATATTATTATTATTATATTATGTTATTATTATTATATTATTATTTATCTTTTTCTTATTGTATAGCAAATTCAATTTTATTTTATATAACCGATTGATTTTGAAGATAATAGACCGTAAATGACCTCCATGCTTATTCACACATATGCGACATCTGATTAAAAAAATTATTCCTTGCGGAATCATCTCAATTACTGTTTGAATGGACTGCTTCAATTCAGTGAATTCCTTAGTCTCGTTTAGTACACCTCTTTCTTGACATGAGAGATTCTGGATATTAATTTGTTTGAGAATTTTTGTTGGAGCTCCGCCATATTCGATCTGTCTATGTGTGAAATTGCTGCATCTTCCTAGAACCAAATGGTGTTGAAACGGATACGTTTTCGCCGCAGTTCTGAGTAAAAAACTTCTTCAATATCTTTAAATAACGGTCTCCATTCACAGTTACTGTTACACTGTAGCACGATTCGTGCGCCACTCTGTACTTTGGCCATTAGCAATAAATTAAGCCACAGTTGGCACTCAACATGCATTTGACCAGTTCTGAGTAAAAAAATCTTCTTCAATATCTTTAAGTAACGGTCTCCATTGACAGCTACTGTTACACCGTAGCACGGTGTAATGCGCCACTCTGTACTTTGGCCATTAGCATCAAATTCAGTCATAGTTGGCACTCAACATGTATCTGACAAAATGCAGATCTGAGAATGAGAATGAACTTAGAATCTAATGACACACCCTTTCTGCGGCAATCGGTACAAAATTGTCGACTTAAAGAAATTCAATCTTCATCTATAATGCTTCAGTAAACAACAAATTTGTTTTTTAATTTGGGAGAATATTACACAACAATTTATAAAAAAGAGACGGTACATTTATCACGCTCTTGTGACATTCCCAGAAGTTTATACCAAAACAAAAATTGCAATGCAGTCCATTGCAATTTAAGTAAAACGATAACGGAAATAAATTCACCTAACTGTAACTTGTTAACTGATTTATTATGTAAGTTGGCGCACTTGATCTCTTGTCTTCTATATATTAGACTTTTTTTAATTGTTTACTTGCTAATCGAATAAAGGAATAAATTAAGCCATTATAAGTGTTATTTTTTGTTCAATCATCAATCGCTATTTCGTTCACAAAATTTATATTTCGCATAGTTTATATTTCGCATAATTTATTCAGGAAAATATTGCCTTAATGGAGTTAAATTGATTTAGATCACTAAAATTGCTTAAAAGCCCGAATTAAAATAACTATTCCTTCATGTTCCAGTAAAGGAACTGAATCAATCAAGAAACGAATCGAAGGATGAAGTGAAAGTTTGTTTCGAATATGAATGAAAATAAAACATCTGATGTTCTTTTAAATAGAATTCTAAATCAAAACAGAAACGAAACTGAGCATTTATGAAATTCTCTGAGTATGTCCTACCAGTAAATAATTTTAATGTAAAAGTATTTCCGTACTAATTCTCCATAATACGATAATATTAATAGTATACAGGGTTGCCCATATTCGACGGACCCATGTTTTTTAAAAAAAAATCAAAGAAAAAAATAAAAATTTGGCGGTTGGCAATCTTATTCATTTAATTTGTTTACATCAATTTTTGAATATGATATCTCTCAAATGGCCGCCTCTGGCGTTGATGGCGTATTGTGCCCTTTTTGGAGCATTTTCCATCGTTTTCGCCAACATTTCGGCCGGAATAGCGGCTATTTCTTCACGAATGTTGTCCTTGAGCTCTTCTACGGTCCTTGGCTTGTTAACGTAAACCTTTGACTTTAAATGTCCCCACAAGAAGAAGTCAGCGGGCGTCAAATCGGGCGAACGCGGTGGCCAGTCCAAATCACCACTTTTCGACATCAAACGGCCCGGAAACAAATTCTTCAGAAAATTGATTGTTATGCGACTTGTGTGCGGTGGAGCGCCGTCTTGTTGAAACCAGAACTGCCTCATACGCCTTCGACGAACAATTGGCATCACAAAATTGGTCATCATGTCGCGATAACGCTCCTGGTTGACGGTAACAGCTTGGCCATTTTCGTTTTGGAAGAAAAACGGCCCAATGACCGTTTTCGCACTAACGCCGCACCAAACTGTGACTTTTTCGTCATGAAGAGGCAATTCTTGAATCTCCTGAGGATTTTCAGTGGCGTAAATACGGCAATTTTGCTTATTTACGGTCCCATTCAATGTGAAATGGGCTTCATCGGACATGATAATTTTGTTCCAAAATTGCTCGTCATCATCGGCCATTTCGATGACTCGTTGGGCCCATTCCAATCGACGAAGCTTGTCCGCAGGCAACAATCTTTGCGTCAATTGAATTTTGTACGGGAACAAATGCAAATCAACGCGAATAATCCGTTGTAAAGTGGACCGAGCCATGCCCAACTGCTGAGAACGGCGTTTTTGGGATGTTCTTGGGGACCTCTCAACACTGGCTCGTACGGCAGCGATATTCTCGGCCGATCGCCTTGGTCGACTTTTATTTGGCCTCACCAGTCGAAAATTTTTCGTATAAACGCTTAATGGTGTTCTTAGAAGGCGCACTTCTCACATTTTTTAATATTTTAAAAGCACGTTGAGTTTTCACAATTCACTTCTTCTGTTGAATGTAAATTTCAACTATTTCAGAGCGCTCGCGTGGCGTGTATTGTTCCATGGTAAAAATCTGCTTGGACTGACGCTTCAAACGCGGTATGTCATTAAGCGATCTGACATCTCTGTCAAAAGTTATGGCGTTGCCAGATGGGTCCGTCGAATGTGGGCAACCCTGTATTATAATATAATACGTATAATACGAATATTTTAGTATAATATGACACGTAAATTCCATGATGTTAGAATATATTAAACCAGCTAACAAATCTACCTAGTAGCAGAGTGTTATCCATTTTTCGGTTCCAAAAGTAAAGTTAAATGTAACGCGCATAAAGCTATGATTTCGATTAAACTTTTATTTCATTACAATGCTTAGGCCTTGCCATTAGGTACGAAATAAAATGACCGCCACTGGATTGCTTGCAGCAGTGGATCCTTTTAAGGTTCCTCCAGCGCACTTTTCGAAAAAATACGGCCCAATGACACCTCCAGACCATAATTCGCACCAAGCAGTCACTTTTTGCGGATGCAATAATCGCTTTTCCACAATCACTTTTGAGTTCTCCGAGGCCCACCCCATATGCGACAATTTTGCTTCTTAACGTAATCACCGAGTGAGAAATGAGCTTAATCGCTGAAGAAAACGTTGTTCCATTGAAACACCACGCTTGAATCCCCACTTTTGTAGTAACTTTAAGCTATTTTTACGCGTTCTTCGGTTGTTAAACGATCCATATTCGTTAATGGCAAAACTTTCACTAAATAAATAACACTTTAGATGACAGGTATTTAACAGCTGATAACCTTGACACCCCAATGGTGTTGAAACCACTGAATGGAATCCCAGTAGAATCGACAAGGCCTTCTGCATAGAAGGAGTCCTACCGTCTCCTCTAAATTCGCCAATATTTCGTTTCATTTCATTTATTCATACATCGTGATGCAGGAAAGCCAATAAGGCTAATTATATAACATCACAAATAAAATATAAAATTCCCAGTAAATTAATCAATAATATCAAAATAATAATAAAATAAAATTAAAAACTATGTAAAGTTTATATTATAACCAAATACAGTTATAAAGCAAATAAAAAAAACCAAGTGTCGATAATGAGCTCATAATGTAAAAGAGACTACTAATTCGCTTAATGCAAATCTAATATATTTATGTTGAAAAAGTTGATCTGAATACGCAAAATTTCGTAGATGCAGAGGGAGCCGATTCCAAGCTCTGAAACGCGCACAGTAAATGATTTTAAGAATACAGAAGAGCCTGATGAAAGAGGAATTACAAGTTGTGGATTTCTAGTTGAGCTAGTGAGCCACTGCAAAGCCCCTTATCTCCCTTTCCTTTGCGAGAACTAAAAATTTATATCTACCACGATTTTTTTTTAATTTTGAGAATTAGAAGCATTCTGCCTTTTATGTGTAAAAGGTGGCACTATGTATAGTTTGGAAAGGAAGACATGGGGCCGAATAGCCTTTAAAATACGTTGAAATTATACTTCTTGTATAGTAATATTAAATTTATATATATAACAAATTGAATAACAAACCTGTTTAGGATGTTATGAAATATGTAATATATCGTATCGGCCGAAATGGCTTTTGTATTGCATAATGAATTCCAAGTAAATAAAATAAATAAGTAAATAAAATAATAGAAAGACTCTTCGGTCATGAATTCCGTTATCAGATCTGTTCTAGCAAATATTAGATAGTAGGGGACGATTGATTTTAATATGGTGCAAAAGCATTTAGAATCAGACCAAGAATTATAAACAGTTTAATACTGAAACCGAAATATTCTTTCAAAAATCATTTAAAATTAGTAGTTCTCTTTACGCTTCAACCAATAGCCCCACAAATTGCAATTATCACAAGGAAATACTCAAATTTTGAGAACTTATTATTTACCGAAATATTTAAAATATTTGCAAGCGGCCAGAACTATTCAGGCTTTTATGCAGATATTTGCAAAAAGATGCCACTAGTTCCTTTGAGCTTTTGAAATAACCGCCAGATATGAACAGCCTGCCCATTCTTTGTAGTAAAATAGACTTTGCTCCTTTTTCTTGAATTCCCCAAAAGGAGGAGGAACAAATAGTTATTACCGTTATGGGTTTTGTCTGCTCACAAAAACCGATGAAAAATTAAGGTTATTCTTCAAAGCTGTGTCATTTTGCTGGGTGCAGAACCAGCAATTGCAATTTTGCAGAGAAATTTTATTTGCGACAAAGGTGAATATTTGTTTTTTTTTTTTAATACTTTTTGTTATAATTAACATTAAAAGAAACAAACAAGATCTGTTTATGCACGGAAAAATAAAATTACATTACTAATTGTCCTTACCTCTGATTCTCCCAGTTTGATAACAATTACATTTTCTGAGTTTGGTCTGGGATTTTCACGCATGCCAGACATGAAGCCCAAAATCAAAGCCTTATCTATGCGGGAAACTAGATTCGCTTTCCGGAACATTTCATGCGCTATATGAGCATATTCATTCTGAAGGAAGACATACGATAAGCATAGTTTTGATTACGAGAAGGGGACAGATATAATATATATCTTACCGGCAACGATAATCCTTTACGCCGCGGTGCAGCTTGTTGTTGTTGTTGTTGTGGCTGTTGCTGTGGCACTTGTATAATATGCGTACGTTGTATGCCACCCGTTGTTGTTTGCTGTAATTGTATTTGCTGGGTGCCCGTCGCTGCCCCTAGGCCACCTGTGGTTGTTGTCGTTATCAAACGTTGCTGTGTTGTTGCAGGTTTCTGTTGTAATACAATTTGTTGGGGGCGTAATTGCGTTTGCTGCTGTTGTTGTTGCAAGGCCGGTTGCGTAATTATAGTACGTTGTATTTGAGTTGTTTGCTGTTGCTGTTGTGCCTGCACTGGTGTTGTTTGCACTTGTACCAATTGGGGCTGCTGACCGGGTCGCTGAATTAATGTCAAACCACCTGGTAGTGTTGTAAGACCACTTTGAACATTTGTCATTACAGGTCGGGTAATGGTTTGCTGTGAGGGTTGCTACGCAAATATAAAAAGAAAAAATTGCTCAGGATTAAAATTAATTGGAAATGCAAGTTATAGATTGACGGTGAGCGGCAGATGTGAAGTAGGATACCTGTAAATATTCCATATTTTATGAGAAAAAATAAGTTTTTACGTGTTTGTCGGAAAGTACCAAATCTTTTACAACGTTTGTGTGATGCTTATTTCTTACAAAAAAACATATTCTTTGCTACGAATATAGTGAATATAGTGCGAAGATCAGTCTACAACTAACTCCCTGGCAAAATGGTCACTCAGACTCATCTTCGAATTAATGACAATTAGTAGGTTAGTGAATATGGTATAGATTATCAATCTGAATGCGTCAGATTCGGTTATCGTCCATGGATGACACTAACCAAGAAAATGCTATTGCACAATGGAGAAGAAAACATAATTCTTGAAGTTGAAGCTTTCTCCTACAAAAGGTTGCATATCATTACTCACGGAGAATCTACAACGCTTAGTATGGAAAACAACCAGTTTGTTCTGAAAAACTGATACGTGAAGAATGCAAACAGTTTTCCTCGATTGTGACGTAACTTTTGCAAGTAGTTGCTTATGTCCTAAATAGAATAGCAAACAACTACATGGTAGCACATTTTGGTAAAATAACTTTAACCTACATATATTCTATTGATGGGACAGAGAACTGTTTTTTCAATCCTAATATTTCCTATTAAAAAAACAATGATTTCCCTTGCTTCCCATGTATGAGATATGGGAAAGCTTCACGCATTCAGTGAACCAGTAAACAAATTTTGGACTCACTCAACGAGATCTACAGTTTAATGATCCCGTTTACATTCCTATTACATTCTGTCTAAACACATCCTCATAACAAAGACCAATCGAACTTAATTTGTATTTAAGTATTCGAATACTTCAAAATGGTACTGCATAGTATGCTCGCTCACTTGCCACTGTAAACGAACTATTCAAAAATTTCAATTGTGAAAATTTATGCATTCCCTAAGACATATTTTTGCATATTTTTTCAAGGAATTTTTTTATATCACGGGGGCTAAAAGTGCTCTTGAATAGTACTGTGAATTTGGAGTGTACCTGTATTGTTTAGGCAGAAGAAGGCTCACATAGGTAGAGGAGCTCGATTGGTTCTACATATAACTAATGGCGGAAAGAATCTTGATTTATGTGGACAGCCAAGGCGGCCATGAATGCTATCAAATTATATGAATTAAAATCACGTTTGGTTAGTCGATGCAAGGTCGTCCTGAACAGACTAACTTCTCTTCATATCAGGTTAGACTGAATTCCTAGGCTAGTGTTGTTCCAGGTAATGACAAGGTAATAGTATTAGCATAATGGAGCTATGGAACAGTAAGGTCACCGTTAATTACTGCTTAGATTGAATGCCGAAGGACAGTCTGCATAATTTTTCTGGACAATTTTAAAGTGCGCATGTTTGCTTAGTGATGGTCATTTGCATTTTCAATGCCAGATCTCTAAATCGAATATAGAGCCGTTTAGGATTTCTATAATGGGTTCTAGGGAGTGGGACTCAGTTGCTTGATGATCAGCGACTGTTATTTACAAACAATGATTTCCAAATATTTGTGTTTCGCAACAATCTCCACAATACAAATCTACTACCTACCTCTATTCCGTTCTATTCGTTGTGTTTTTTTTTTTCTACCTCAAATTATCTATTTTCTCCAATTAATAGAGACGCTGCTTTTGCTGGTCAACTAATACCAGTTTTCAGCTTATTTTATATTTCTCCCGATAATCCCTTTGAATTGTCTAATTTGTTCATTCTCCCAAATGCGTTCCCTATGTCGGTACTTACATTTGTTATTAAACTTGTTGTAGCCTGCGGCTGTTGCTGAACGATCATATGTTGCTGGGTCGGTATCAATGTTGTCAATTTCTGAGTGGTGGTACCCTGTGTTCTTTGCTGCCCCGACTGCTGTTGCAACGTTATGGTCTGACTCTGTTGTTGCACAGTTCCTGTTGCTGATGTGGTCTTTACAAGCCCTGGCGGACCAGCCGCTGTTGTCATTAGCGTTGTAGTTCCAGAACCGAGAGATTGTAACCCGCTAACGTTACTAATTGGAATTTGATACATATCTCCGCCTATATTACGCAGTATAACTCCTTTCTGTGTTAATATAATTGTCTTGTTTTTAACATTCGCATTGGCCGTGGCTGCAGCCGACTGGGCCGCAGACACTGTGGTAGTGTTGCTGCCAGCTGATTGCATCAGAACTTGCGTCAGTTTAGGTTGTTGCGTAGCGGTATTATTGGAGACCAAGGTGTGTTGCTGCTGTTGGAGCTGAGCCTGAATGTGTTGCTGTTGGGCAGCTTGTGATGCGGGTTGTATGGTAACGGGACGATTAGGCAGTTGCACATTTTGTATGTTCAGCAGTGTGGGGGCTTGCGACGATGTGGCCGTTGACGAGGATGCAGCTATTAAAGGTGGAGGATTGCCACTGCTACCAGTGACAATTTGTTGTGTAGCTGGCTGTTGCTGCTGTCGTATGACAACAGAAGATGTGGGCGATGTTTTGAGGAGTATCTTTGTAGAAGTAGGAGTTTGTGTAGTTGTGGAAGGTGAGGTTTGATACGTTGTTTGTTGTTGGCGTTGTGGCGTAAATGTGGTTAATGTGGGTAGGGCCTGCTGTTGCTGCGGTTGCTGTGTCAATATATATTGGGTCGTGGGCTGTTGTTGTTGCTGCTGCTGTACGAGCTGTTGTTGCTGACTATTTTGCAGCTGTTGTTGTTGCAACTGCTGCTGTTGTTGTTGTTGCTGAGCTCGCTTTGCTGGCTGTATGATAGTTTGCGATATAATGACGGGCCCACTGTTCGTGGCATTCTTTAGTTGGCTTAAAGGCATCGACTTAATGGCTTGTGCCGTCTGCGGCGTGGCATTTTGTGTGGAGGCTGTGGCAGAGGCCAACTGTTTCTGTCTTAAGGCGGCCGTTTGTGAGGGTGTTGAGGCCAGTATAACTGGTGTCGAGCTGTTGATCCTTATAGGCTGTTGCTGCTGTTGTTGTGTGTGTTGATGCTGCTGCTGACCAGGTTGCGTTACCTTACCCGTCTTGGTGGATGTTATTTTAACCGAGATGTTGTTGGGCAAATTGGCCAGAGGATTGCTGCTAGTTGTGGCCGAATTGCTTACGGGTCTCATTGGCTGCTGTTGGGTTATTATGGTGCCCGGTTGAGCCGTGGTGTTGCGTACCAAGGGTTTGATTTCCAATTTCTCCATCTTGATTGGTGTGGTGGGCGCATTTTGTTGTCTCACGGTTAATGTTTGCTTCTGTTGCTGAGGAGAAGTCCGTATGATAACATGTTGTGTTTGCTGTTGTTGCTGAGTTGTTGTTTGTATTTGATGTAAAGTAGGCAATGTGGTTTGTTGTTGTATAATAACTCTTTGCTGTGGTTGTTGCTGGTGATGGATCTGAAGCTGCTGTTGCGGCAGACGCTGAGTTAACGTTTGCGTCTGGGTGTGTTGTGTGACTGCCACCGGCTGAGGTTCTAGTTTTTCCACTTTAATGTTGGCTGGCACCAAAATCTCCTCACTTTCGATCTTAATCTCCTGCTTAATACGCTTGTGAACATGATTCAAACTATTTGAAGTAATGCTACTGTTTGTCTGTTGTTGTTGCTGCTGCAACTGATGCAACTGCTGCTGCTGATTCTGTTGTTGCTGCTGCTGTTGCATCGTAACGATGGTTGACTTTTCTGCCACCTGTTGTTGCTGCTGCATTATAGAACTGATGAGTTTCTGGGTATTTGGTTTGGTGTCCTCCACCTGATTGGTGTTGTCATCCAAAATACCAGATGGTGTGTTTTGCGTGTAGCTCAGAGATGGAGGAGCATATTCCGGTGTGGTGGTTGTGTTCGGTTTTTCCAGTGTTTTCGTGGCCACCACCACGCCCTGAGAAATATCAGGCTTGATATCTTCTTTTTCCGAAATGTGACCACTTTCATCGGCGCTACTACTTTGGCTTTGATTGAGATTTGTTTCGGTTTTGATTTCGAAACTGTTGTTAGCCGAGGTGGGTGTGGTAGGCGTACTAGGCTCTTTGCCGGAGGCAGTGTTGTTGCCAGTGTTTGAAGAGGGTGAGGAGGCGGCATCCGCAGAAGCAGCTGCAGCTGCTGCCGCGGCGGCTGCTTTCTGTTCCTGTTTCCTGGCTTGTTCCTCCAGTTGTTGTTCCCGTTTGCGCTTCTTGGCGGCAGCGTAACCCAGAGGTTGTTCAGAGAGTTCGATTATTTTAATACCACCATCTTTCCGCCCCGCAGGAGTGCGACTTACATTCGGACGCTGTGCATTGGCGGCATTAATACTGGGACTGCGAAAACCAGAAGTAGGCACACGTGATGGTATACCTTTCAGAGGTGTAGTATCGGTCATCTTCCGCGGCATGCCACGAGATCTTAGCGGTATGGTTGGTGCAGAAGCTTTCTTCAGCGACGATTGCGCATCGGCTGATTTGTGTAAAAGTTCTGTACGTAAAGCGGCACTTTTTGGTTTGCGTTTAATTGTGAAATGCTTAACGGTATTTGGCTGCTGACCAACCTGAAATGTAAAAGGATTTTAGTGAAATGGAGTAGTATTTATTTCAATTTATGAATTTTATTGTGATTTACCAACCAAAACAAAAAAAAAAAACTTGCAATTTGGCCTGACCTACATATATACATCATTCAATATTTAATTTTTTTCATTATTTTTATTTCCCTTCATATCGCCTACTTTGTGGTGCACTTCAATTTGAGCGTTATAGGTAATTAGTTACTAGTTAATTTAATTTTATATTCTAAGTTATATTTTGTTTTCCAATTCAAGTAGTATTTATTTTATGCATTTTGTAATTTGTTTAATATTGGTCAAAAGGTCTTAAATTACAAGACTGTTCAATAAATGAAATGAAATGAAATGTTGTTCTTGTACATGATGGCTATAAAAATTTGGATGTGTTTAAGGAAACTCGGAAAACAAATAAGATTGCGCGGCGTAATACAGAAGATTTCTCTGTAAATGGCAGACACTTGCTGCTACATAAAAATAATTGGCATTAATTATCGTTGCGGGAGATTTTAATTGTCAAACTTGAAGGCAAATTCAGTCCAGTATCCAATATCCCATTGTCGTAATATGAAACAAATTTGTATTTTCTTATAAAATGGTGCCTATGGTGGTATTTTTCCTAACAGAATGTACTATGAGAGTTGTTTTTCATCGTCTACATTTTCATACTCTGATAAGAGTATCGAGTATTACTTGGACTATCCTTGAAAAAAAGGATGAACGTTATCAGCCCAAAAATAGATAACAAAAGTTATAAAGAATAATGTCAGTTACGTCATGGATGTACGCTACAGCGATACCAAAACCTGTACTTATGAAACACTGCACACCAACCATATCCTTCCACAAACCTTAAACTACAAGCAATACACAATCATGATTATTCCTAACAATGTCAGATAAGTACAATAAATGCTTAGCGGCGATAAAGCCTGGTATAAACTAAATTCATGTCGTTTTACAACAATCCTGCATTACACACTTATAGCAAAATGCTCAACATTCTCTCATCAGAGGCTTATGGCTTTAGAAAGAATTGCTAGAATACTATTGTGAGAATTTTCTAGCGTAAATAATGGCACTGACTCGTATTTTATTAAGAATTTTGTGTGATGTATAAGAAAATAATTCATAATGTATGAGCATGTTGTAGCAGACTTCAACCGCTGTAGAATTTACAATCGAAATAATTCTCATCCTGGCGATTTCATGTGAATATTTCCAATTAAATAACTAATGTTGTTATATCAGCTGAGATCTGCTAATCCTTTAGACCAATGTTGTATATCGCAATGCTTGTTATCGGATTATCTGGCGATCACTTTTCTCTTATCAACTTGCCGATTGTTAGATATGAAGTTTTATGTCCTGGATTGGTGCGACACTAATGTTGAAGTGGAAACTTTGGTATTTTTCGTTTGAAATGATATAGGAAGGACATTATCGGCAGTCTCATCTCATAGAGATAAGGCAGCAAACATGTTCTTAAGCAAGTTCGTAATGATATCTAAGGCAGAAAACCGAATATTCACCTCGGCTTCGTTACAATTAGTATTGATGCGGCTGCAAAAGCCCCCTAAAAATATCAGAGATGGTAATATTTAAGCTTGTCGATCAATTTAACTATAAAACCAACACAATATTTTCTTAAAGATAATAATTAATGACGCATTTTTTGATAAAATGTAGTACCGAAATGTTGGCGAGGAGAAGAAAATTAGACAGAGGATTCAGGAAGATTAGCTACGTAATGTAGCATATACCGATTAGAATAAAATCGTATATCCTGAAAAAGAAATACAACCAAAATTTGCAAATAATAAGTAAATATATGCTAGTATTCAAATGGAACATTCAGCCAAATATGTCAACAGATGCAGAACTATCTTCTTGCTGATTGCAGCTTCCATTGACACCTGTATATTCGAACATATATTTCATGATTTCAGTTTTACGCACCTGTTTCATGAAAGTAATGTATTAAAATGCTATTATCAAAGATACAAATTAATGTTTGACCTGTGATAGCATACTGCGCCTCTATAGTAATTATAAAACCTGGTGTGGGCCTCTCATTGAACTTCCACACACAACAAGAATATCCGAATGCGATTTACTTGATCATGTCGTTAAGATTGCATTCTCTTGTCCAAAGTGCACAAGGTGTTATGAACATATTAAAAGTAACATTTAGTTGTTAGGAACATCGAAAATCGCCATCAGGTTCTACTTTTAATCTCTAGTAGATTTGAAATCAATAACTTTGAAATGAATTCTCAATCATACGGATCTCAGTTACTAATTGTCCCTATGACCGAAGTTTGGATAACTTTTTGTTTCTATTATGTCTACAACTACCTATTAGTCTATGACCATTAATTCAGCAGCAAAGTGGAATGACGGCAACTTCTCTAAGTACGTCAAAAGTAAAAAAAAAATAAATAAAACATCAAATTTCCCCTATAGATCCAAATACAGTCCTCAGACTGAATGTTATTTTAATACAATTGTGAAAATAGATCGCTGTACCAGTACTCAGAAAACGGTATAGAGAGTTCACAATGCATTCACTATAAATAGCAGGTCAACTTGGTGGCCGCACTATAGTCTATTAAGTGCGCAATTAATTTCTCGCTGTTTTTTTTTCTTTTTTTTTTTTGTAAAAATTTAACTTTATTATGAAAACATGTTTACACATGATTCATTGAAAGTATCGCCCATCACTAGCTACTACTTTTTCCAATCTTTCTGACAAAGCTCGAATTCCGCCATGGTAAAACGGTTCATCTTTTGAGACTATTCACGAATCTAGACATTCCTTGATGTCGTCATATGAGTGCAACTGCTGGTCAGCCAGATCGTATGGCATCGAACGGCATAAGTGATAATCGGACGGTGCAATATCTGGAGAATATGGCGGATGGAGTAAGACTTTCCATTTCAGCGTTTTCAGGTAGGTTTTGACGGGTTTGGCCACTTAAGGCCGGAGCGTTGTCATGCTGAAGAATCACTTTTTCGTACCTATACGCGTATTGTATTTCTCGCGCACAGCTCGGCTCAATCTCATTAATTGAAGTCGTCTTCGATCCTCAGTGATGGTTTCGCCCGTAATAAATAACATCGACCTGATTTCACCAAATATAGAGCATAACCTTCGCCGCGCGAATATTCGGTCGAGGCGATGACGTAGAAGCATGACCGGGCGGCCTCCATAACTTTCTTTTCTTTGGATTGCTGTAATGAATCCATCTTCCATCGCCCGTTACAATACGATGAAGAAACTCCTTCCTTTTTTTGTCGCGAACGGTCGTCAACATCAAAATCACCGTCTTTAAAGCGACAGAACCAGTCTCGACACATTGTTTCACCTTAAGCAGCATATCCGTAAACGTTTTGAAGCTCTCAATGAGCTTCAGCAGCCGTTTTTTTCGATTGAATGCAAAAAAAATCAATACGTCCCGCATAAGGCGATTATTTGGCACAAAATCATACACATTCACACAACCAAAAGAATATGACGTCAAAAGAAAATTACTATTGTGTCGAGGCGGCATGTTCATCATTTGCCTAAGCTTGGCTCATGACGTTTAGGTTATGGCAGAATCGACTAGCAGTTACAGCTGGCGCCATCTATTGGCAAACAGCGGGAACTTAGTTGCGCACCTAATATTACATTCTGGTTAGAATTTGAATAAAAATATCAATCGAGGATTGTCACCGGCTTCATGAATCGGTAGTTAGTTCATGAACTTAGAGCTCACCAGGAACAGAATTACATGTACCTAGATATTGAAACGTCCGTATCTTTATAATCAAAAAGTTATCAATTATTATTCATTATTCTTGAATCGAAATATATCATTTTATCCTATAGATGCCAGTAATTGGAAAAAAGGACGTAGGAAACGTCTGCAAAGCTGATATGACAGAAATCGGGACAGAAGTCCTTAGAAAAGACGCGTTTTTATATCTCACACAACATAACGATGTGAGAAAAACGACAGTAGACGCCAAATTTAGCAGTTCAACAAATATATTAATTGGACGGTATTCTACAGCTTTCCCTTCCAACGTTGAGGAAATGATAACAAAAAACAAATTATTTGATTAAAAAAAATTTCAAAAATTTCACCTGCACATGGCGTCGGAGGAAAAATAAGCCGTGTAGATGGCAATGCTGCAGCCAAATGTAACGCGTACTGCAAGGCAACGCTGTAAGAAGAAGATAAAAGGGACCGACAGTTTTTTGGACGGCAGAAGCGTTTGTGAAAAGATCGAGAGAGTAACGACGCAAAAAGTTATGGGAACAGATGTGATGATCTCAAATTGTACTAAAATATAAAAAGTAATTCATTTCTTAAAGTGCTATGATGAAAATTCGGTCACAAATTCCCTGAAGGCGCTAAAACGTATATAGAAAAATTTTATAAATTGATAGATCCGGAAGGCAACATAAGAAAGAAAATAACGTTAATAATCGAAGGAAAGCAATGCCGCTATTTATGGGCAAGAAAGAAGCCAGTGCCGAATGACTTGTTGATACAGGTATTTAATACAAACCATGACCTGTAATAAGCATGAAGATGATTTAGCTAAACGGATGCTTACCCTTTGTTTGGTGTCTGATACCAAATATGTGTATTAACTATCGTGCCGTCATTATTTTACACTTTGCCTATAAGATTCTTTCAGACGTATTATGTAAAAGACTAAATAAAGCTTTTTTGTGTTATCTGATTGGACGTTATCGGTGTGGCCTGGTAAATTTGACGAGATGTTGACAGATGTTGCTAATAACCGGCCTTCGGCAAGCCAATACTGCAAAAATTTTGTGGATGGATTGTAGGTGGGCACTGATTGTTAAAACGTTTTCAGTTTAAAGGCAGCCTGCTTGCCATCCTTTCAATAAGTGAATTTTGAAGGTGGAACTGACTGCAACAATGCAACAAAAGCCACATACTATATTCTATATTCATTAATCGAAAACTGGGGGATGTTACTGTAACAACCTGCAGAATTAAGAAAAATCAGCAAAAGTGGGCTTGGCCACAAACAATAACAAAATGTCTACAGATTGAGAAGAACAGAAAAATTGATCAAATTTCACTAACGGCAACGAGAAACCTAAACTACAAATGTCTTAGATGTTGTCAACGCTAAAGGAAGTTAATTCCAACATTGTTAACGAAAATCTTAGTCTGACTTGCTGTGGGAAAATACCATCCATTTATTTCATATATTAAATTAATTATTTTAATAAACCAACAACGGCATCTATAACTTGTTCGTGCCAAAATTTGTGTGCAGTAAGAACTCAAAATAATTCGCTGTTCATCCAATGCATCCCCTGGAGGAAAAAAACAATTTTGAAATCCGAAATCTTCATACAAATCTAAAACTTTATGGATTACATTCATGGTATCTTACTGTATACTTAAGGATCATCTTTATATAAATAAGCCCCAAAACATGAAAATCGACATCGAAATAGCGACATTAACTACCCGTGGATCCAATATCCCCCTTTTGTAAGCATTCAACAGTATGCCATTCTTTCCAATGTTGAAAAGGACCCTATTAGGCGAGTTCGTTTTTGAAACCGAAATAGATGAATATATAAAAGCGTACACATATGGTCGAAAAAATAAGTACACCTGCTTATTTTCGATTTATGTATAATTTTAGTTGCTTTAACGGAAAGTGAACACGGCAATTCCTTTTCATTTAAATAACTTTAATATGGTAATGCCTTTAAAAGTATAAACAAAACTTGGGCTTCCCCGTTGTTTTCATTGTAAGTTAGTTTCGTTCAGGTGTGATTTCAGTACTTGGTCAAAATAATAAATACGAGTATTGCTCAATTCTTTAATATTTTTGTAGCCTGCTGCAGTCTTTTTGGAAATGCTAGTTATTTTACTGTTGTTTATCACTATTCGTAACAAAATACATATGTGTATAGTAAAAAAAAATCAGTCATGGGTCGGAAAAGTCGTTGTTCTCCGGAGAGAAAAATTGTTTCAAGACTAAGAGAAACTGACCAAAGTCTTCGTTCTATAACGAATCCGTCGATATTTTTCTTATACAAAATGTTTTAAAGTCCAAAAAGCCCGTCGAAACTCGCGGAAGACCCAAAAAAAAACTTCAAGACAACAGATATACGTATTGTAACACTTGCGAAGAAGGGCCCGTTTTCAAGAGCGATTTGAGCAGAAATTGGAAATGTAATTTCGTCGCGAATGGTTCGTCGTAGACTACAAGAAGCACATTTACCAGGACGGACAGCCAGAAGAGTTCCTTGGCTTAGACAAAAATAAAAAATTAAAGGCTATACTGTTGTTTGCAAGGAGCCATCCCCAATTGGTCCGGAGGAGACTTTGAAAAAAATGGCGAAACATTTTGTGGAGCGGTGAAACAGAAATTAATGTATTTAGAAACTACTGTGCCAGGTATGTTCGACTCCCTAAAGGTAAGCAATTCTACGTTCGTTTTACAAAGAAGATGGTCAAGCACGGAGCCGGCAATATTGTGATCTGGGGTTGTTTCTCGTGGTATGCTGCGAGTCCGATACATCGAATTACGGACCCTATGACCAGATTCCACTACAAAGATATCTTGGAAAATACGATGTTGAACTATGCTGTGGAAAGCATGGCTCTTAGATGGACATTCCAGCAGCAATTGATAAAGTATTGGTTCCATGATAATAATGTTGCACTTCTTGACTGACCAAATCAATCTCTGGACTTAAATCCAATCGAAAATCTTTGGGGAGAATAGAAAAAAGAATTGGAAAGGAGGTTCGTACAAATGAGGATCAGTTATAGAATTTCGTTCAAAAAACTTGGTATGAAATACCAGTAGAATCCTGCAGGAAGCTTATTGCCAGCATGCCAAAAAGAGTCAACAGAATAATTTAAAATAAAGTTGAATATACCGGCTTTTAACGGAACTGAGCATTTAGTAGAAAAACAACTTGATTTTTTTACATTTTGCTTACTTTAATTAATTGTACTTATTATTTTGTCCAATGTCTTTTGATTAATTTCTTACTTTTTGAAAA
Source organism: Philornis downsi (assembly GCA_019455685.1). Classification (NCBI taxonomy): domain Eukaryota; kingdom Metazoa; phylum Arthropoda; class Insecta; order Diptera; family Muscidae; genus Philornis; species Philornis downsi. The sequence continues at coordinate 19,827 of JAHXMU010000169.1, forward strand.
ATACTGAATTTGTTTTTTGTTATCGTTTTAGTATTTGTTTTATTTTATTTCTAATGCTATAACAAAAGAAAGTGGTGTTTGTTTTTTTTTTTTTTTTTTTATTTAAATTTAAATAAATTTTCGTCTACGAGCCTTAAAAAAACAATATAGGGTGCACTTATTATTTTGACCATATGTCTATGCGCGTATACAAGTTTTTAACACGGGAAATTTAATTCTTTATTTAAAAAGATTAAAATGGTCGTTGAAAAAATTGGTATGAAATTAGTATCGGAAAATATGTAAACATGTTGATTTTTAAGAGAAATGTAGATACTTTAAGGAAATAAAGTGTCATCTTTCCCAAAAACCATATTATAAAGACATTCTCAGAAAAATATTCTCAGGAAATTTTAAAAATGTTTTTGTGAAATTTAATTTTGAAAAAAAAATATCAAATATTGTAGACGCAGCAATTTTAATCTTTTGTTGGATGTCGCATCTTTAAATGGAATAAAAAATTTTTGAAAATAATTTCAACTGCCACTATACGTTTAGCTGTGCCTAGCAGCAGATCCAGTTGTATCTCAGATAAAAATAGATCGTTATTTCTGGGCGAATAAGATCAGGCCAGAACCGACGTATTTGTATCCAATTAGACGTGTTCCGGACTGAACCTAATCTAAGCACATCAAAACTGGTATGATTCACGACCCAGTAAAAGCCCATTTTATATTTTTTTATCAAATTGTATAAGAAAACGATTAGTTATGTTGTAGTAACGTGGTCGACATGTGTTCCAGACGAAAGATTCTCCTTGCAAATGACATCACAGAGTGGAAAATAGATGGGTATCTTATGATTTCAAAAACGAATTTCAGTTTAATATCTTAAAATTTTTTACATTAATTTGGCCTTCTTATTACATTTTTTGCATTGCAAAAGTTGACATATCCGAAAAGATTAACAAGCTACTCGCATCTAATCAGACCCAATAAGTTGTAACTGTATATTCTAATTACAATTCGATCCAAGATAAGAAATAAAAATATAATTAATCTCATTCGGATCCATATTTGCTGCCCCGATAAAGAATTGAAAGGCATTAAAAAAACACAATTGGAATGAAGGTTATATTTTGAGGTTGCCTAGAATGGGTCTAATAGGATCTGACATCATTATAAAGTCTAACCTAACCGAACCCTATTAGACCAGAAACTCATAAACCTCACCTAATTAGATAATTGTAGATCAAACTATATATTTTGTTGCAAAAATTCCGCGTTTAGTTTTGAGATAATCTGAGTCAATCTTAAACTATACCTTTCTTTACCTGTGCCTATTGGTGAATTGATCTACTATAAACACGAATCGAAGATCGTATATACCTTAAGCCAGATTATTATATCAGAAATTTCGAAAAAACGCCAACGTATCCATAAAATATCCCATGTTTTTTTTTTTTTTTCATTTTGCAGCACATCCCTAAATAACTGGTAAAAAGTAGACTAGATCCCAATTTCTTGCTGAAAAAATGCAGATTATATTCGATACTAATGCCCAATTTCTTGTCGAATCCAGTTCTGACTAATTATACGTGCCAGGCGTGGTTGCTTTTAACGGCAGATGTAGTTAATACTTACCCGATATATTTCTAAATCTAAAACAAAATCTTCTTACTCGGTTTATAGATTTATTGAGAAATAACATTGTCTATACGGTTCTGATTAAACCAAAGACTTTTCTGCGGGTCAGACGACTAAATATTTCAATGACCCCTTAAAGGATTCAAAGACAGAGTAGTAGAAATATTTTATGGATCTAAAAATTACGCTTTGCTATCGGACCAGAGAGAGAGAGGGGATGATAAACTTTTTCTATAGAGCCGAGCACGGTCAAGGCAATTTAAACTTAATTTTTAACCCGTGCTCCGGCCAGGTGTCGAAAGCTTTGGAAATGTTAAACGATCTATCGGTAGGCCACTTTTCGTCAAACCTATTCATTGGAAATTGTAAAAAAAACCAGGAACAATCCAGTAATTTACGTTTCCCAGTGCCAGTTTTGCATATGGTTGGTTGATCGCCTTAGTTTATTTTTACTCCGTCCTTTTTGTCAAAAAAAATGTTTTCTACAACCATTCCATTCTGCTTAGTTTTAACCAAAAGACCTATTTCTGGTGTCTCTTTATTTGTACTCATTCGAATGCCAAACATTTTATTTCGTGGATGTTCAATTGTTTGGTTGCTACTACAAATATACCTCTTTATTATATACCTTATTATTATATACATACAACGTACAGTATTTCATTTCATTAAATCACAAAAAAAAAAAAACAATTTGCTATCCTTTTCCACTTTTTTTTTTTTTTTGCATTGCAAATTATTCGCCCTGTTCACTTTTCTTTTTTAACCTTCTTTTTGTACAGTACTCAACTCACCACAGATATCAGTGCATTCTTATTGAGATATTGACACTCCAGCGGCAACATGCCCAGATCACTGTGTTTCGCCACCAATTTGCGTAGATCATTTACCATGTCGGTGAAGATGGGTCGGGTGTCCTCGTAGTCCGAGATCTCTGTATTGAGCGAGCTGGTCGCTGGAAACGTTTTCATACTTTCGGCTAGCATGGATACCCATAATTCGGAATCTAAACCAGCTACTTCGATGACTTCTTCTAGTTCGCTTTTCCACTGCAAACGCCAAACAGAAACAGAGAAAAGTGAAAAAAAAAACACTCAACACTTTCTTCAGAAACAATAGTGAATAAAAACAATAAACACTACTTTTCAGACTTGCTTTTTTCTTTATTTATAATTATTATTATTATTATTTTTTTTTTTTTTGATAAAAGAATCAATAAGAACATCAATCTAAAGATCTCTCCTCGAAGTGGCGGGAAAAATACAACACTGAATTATTGGTCAGCACAGAAACCGAAGAGATCCACGCA
>JAHXMU010000170.1:0-53984 GCA_019455685.1 Philornis downsi
CAATGATGAAACGTAATTCAATATAATTCAATTTGATTCAATGTAATTCATCATAACATCCTACAAAATTTATTGAAGGAGATTAACTGATGGTAAATATAGAATATAACCTACACGTTGTACGCATTGGAGAGAGGAGATTTTTCGAAAAAGGCCACATTTGTGGGGAAAAAAACTCATCGAATTTGTGCCATGATGACGCACCGTCATTGCAAGAAAAATTCTGACCAAAAACTTAACAAATATCCGCCAGACTTTTTTCTTTCTCCAAGTTCTCTCTCTCCATGTTTTTCCAAGACTCAAATTAGCATCTTGAAGACATGCTTTAATTCGGTAGAAGAGAATTTTTCCCCCGGAATTGTATTTGAAACATGTTTTGATGATTGCATTATTCGTTAGCTTGGATATACTACCTCCTTTGTGCTATTTGGCATATCAGATTTTTGCAGAGGCTGATAACTGAACGTAAAGGGCCCGTCACATAAGATACGTCGCGTCCGTTGCGGCGACGTGTTTGGCTGACAGCTGAGTTGATTGCATATATTTTAATGAAGAGCGTCACATTCACGACGTATGCGTTGCCGTAACGGATTAAAGTTTTTTAACTCTCAACTTTTGACGTACGACAAGTCCGTCACAGAAATCAGCTGATTAATTCAGTTCATTAGCAGTTTGTTTTTCTGGTTATTGGTTGCAGCTTTTTCTTTTGCCTTTTTTTTAATTAATTTGTTGTTTAATTTAATTATTTAAATGGAATTTATGCTTATAGAAGCGGTGCAGGTGCACCCTTGTCTTTTTGATAAGGCAATTAAAGCATATCGCGACAAGGTTGCAAGAGAAAAATCGTGGAGGACTGTGACGGCTGCCACAAACGCAACTGGTGAGTTAATTTTTAAATATATAATTTGAATGTTGATATTGACAACGGGGCTCATTTGTAGGGGTGACAACAAAAGCCTCCAACGACTTGCCAAAATGCCAAAAGCATTTTCAATTACCCGACGAGCTCGTGACAAACGTTTATTAAATATTTCCCTTTCCGGTGGCAAGTTACTTCCTAAATGAAAAAAAAAAACATTTTGTACATAAAGTAAAAAAGGAAAATATAAATTGCTTAGGCAAACCTGGATAAGATCTCATTAAACATGATTTTAATGGGAACGCGGCATCTTCAACGAAATAGTGCGGGAAACTTTTATTTGTACCGGGTAGTACTTCTTCAGATCCAGTTGGCCTTTATACAACTGGTGACCGAATCTTGAATTCCACATAACTCCACCGTCGCTTTGGGAACCAATATCTACGGAAGTAAATGTGTAATTAGCGTCACAGGCTGCCAAAAGGACAATGGAGTATTTCCCCTTATGATTGTAAAACTGGGAGCCAGAGTTCGGTGGGCAAGTTAAATCGATGTGCTTGCCATCAATGGCACCAACACAATTGGGCAAGTCCCACATTGTATAAAAATCACTCATTTTGCTATGGGACTGATAAATATATTGGGCCAAGTATTTCCCAAAGCACTTCGCAGGTTTCTGCAACTATTCCTTTCATAGTTGACACTCCCATTTTAAAGGCAGCAGAAAATAGCTGATTACTTCCGCCATGAGCCAAATACCTTAAATTTTATAAAAGTATTTTAAAATGTTAACCGGACTCATACGATTACATGTATGTACATATGTATAAAAACTTACGCAAGGGCTATAAAAAGTCGACATTCCGGTAAAATTGAAGGCCTGTTGGAGTGCTTTCCTTTAACCTTTCTTAAACGAAAGTAAGGAGGAGATCGAATGTCTTCTTCTCCATCCTTATGGTTTGGTAGAATTCATCTGGGAAGCAAAAAGTGGTTGCGAAAAACCCATACGAGTAGCGATTTCATTGCCCGTGCAATTTTCTCAAACACTCGCGGGCTTCGAACAACATAAGCATTATTGATATTACGTTCATTAATTGGGCAGTGTTCATATTGAATTTACTTGGCAGTCTATTTTGCAAAATTGCGACAAAATTTTGTGTGCGCTAAAAACTGAATTTTACCGCCAATACTAATCAGCTGTTTTCTCATATACGTCAACGGATTTGTTGTGACGACTGTAGACTCTTCATACGTCATGTCAGTCAAATACGTTGCCGCAACGTATTCAACGGATTCTATGTGTCAGAGCCTTAAGTGTTTAATAGATGTCATTTACCTTTGTCCATTCATTCCCATTTTTACATCAAATGTGCTTTACAAACCGTCCTCCATGATCACAAAAAGATACCCACATCTATTTGCAAGTACGGCCACTGTGCGCCCTAATCACCATAGTCTTTACTTCATCCCCATCACAGTTACAGTCGTACTTTATCATCAGCATCTCTGGTTTCGAGCGTGTGACAGAACATCGGCAACATCCATCTACCCGTGAAAGCAACCAGTAACGCTGGTTGAAATATCATCAGCTTGTGTAGGAGGTAGTGTCCAATACATACATATGTAGTATATAATATGTGTGTGTGTGTGTGTGTGTGTGTTGTGAGAGTGTGTTCGTATCGGGGGGTTATTTCATTATATTCCCATATCTTTTACAGTTTTAGCTCAATGCTTTTTTCTATGGTATCGCCACCATCATCTTGGTGGCGTTTGGAAAACTGTTGCCACGTCGTTGTGTGTATTTTTGTGTGGGATCCAGGGAATTCTATGCATGAACGTATTTTCCGATTTCAATAATACAACAGTTTTAGTTTCCACAGTAAGAGTAGCCACCCCCTCCCAGTCCTAATATATTCGCTATGATGTTTCCTACATCGTGTATTTATTTACTCCTTTGTATGGCTTTGCTGATTTGGCCGCTGACATTGACGTTTGAATTTTTGCACCGTTTTTAATGATTTCTTATCATTTTCGTATTATTTTCCAAAAAAAAAGATAAAAACGCGTTATGGACGTGCCGATAAGCCAAGGAGCAAATGAGGGTAGATAAAATCATGTCGCAACGATGGCCAAATGCGACGGCCCCCGTGCTAATAATCCTGCGGTTCACAGCAGTTTTTACTGTTTACCTGAACAGGCTAGACTTAGAAGTTATTATTAGTTTTCAAACTAAGAGTAAATTTGTGTGCGAGTGGTTTTTGGAGATCAAATTCTACGAAATAAAACTTATCTAAAATTCCAACAGATTTCTTAAATTGTTTGCTTCTCAGCAAGTTTTTTTTATTATTAGTAAAGTAGATCGATTAAATATTAGAATTCTTAAGCATCCCAAATATACATACCTGCCCGCCTACCTGCCTTTGCGGGAAAGGATGCTGCATGTGTGGCAACGCTGCAAGCAACTATTACGTTTATTGTCAGAGGGCGCTTCGAAGAGAACGAAAAGAGGCAGGCCATTCTTTAATTGGAAGAAGCGCAGAGGATGTGAAGTAGATGCGAAGTCCGGACGTTCCACCAGCATATAAAAAGTAAATGTTAGTCGCCAGCTATGGATTATGACACGGAGGGCTCAATAACGAGTCATAATCAGTTCGGAATATAGAAAAAAAGCAGCGGTTGTCCATGGTTCGCCATCAAACTCTTGGATTCGATTTAGCCAAATGACTTCATCTGTCTGTTGAGTAGATGTGGATAACGTTCTCTTTTTAAAAGTGATTCAAAAGTGTGTTCCAATTATAACTGTAGATCAGTCTAATACGTATCATCTATGAAGCCCTGTTCTGTCCCAGCCATTGGAACTTACCAGCGCGAATTTACGCCGTATAGAACGAATACTGACCAGCTATAGATTGTGTTACAAATTCTGGAAAAGACCGAAGAAAATATATCGACATACCAGGTCGGTTTCAAAACTGGTCCACCTAACAAAGAAGACACAAAAAAAGTTGGGAAAAATTTTCTTTATTTTTTAATGTAATCTCCTTTTAGATCGATACACTTTTTACAGCGATATTCAATAGCTTCTATACCCTATTTATAATAAGAAATGTCAAACTCCTTAAAATACACATCAACCGCAGACTCCACCTCTTCACTGTTGGCAATTTTTTTGCCGCCGAGGCATTTTTTCAAGTTTAGAAATAGAAAATACTCCGAGGGAGCTAAATCTGGCGAATAATGTGCCTGATGAAACAATTCGAACTTTAATTCACTAATTTTGGCCATCGCAATAGTAGGTAAGTGAACTGGATCATTATCTTGATGAAACAACACTTTCTTTTTCCCCAAATGCGAACTTTTTTCCATAATTTCATCACCTAAACGCTACAACGAATTAGCATAATATTCGTTTTTCCTTTCCAAAGATAAGAATTTACAATTAAACAAAAACAAAAATTAACATAATTTTCGAGTAGTTGTGAAAATTTCTTAGCGCTACGTACAAGGGCTGTCCTAAAACTAGCCGTCCTGCCAAAGAAGGCAGTTGGGAAAAATTTCTTTATTTTTCAACATAATCTCCTATTAAATCGATACACTTTTTCCAGCGATATCCAATAGCTTCTATACCTTGTTTATAGTAAGAACTGTCAAACTGTCAATATAAGATGTATGTCTATCATGTCTCTATCATTCAGCCAACGATCATCCAATACCATTTTGTGGATTTCCTTAATCGTGTTTGGCGTGAACACCTCAATTGATCAGCAACTACGGTGTTTGTCTTGACAGCTCGTACGGCCTCTTTTAAACTCTGCTATCCAATATTTTACAGTCATAAAGAAAGCAACAGACTCCCCCAGAGTATAATCTCGCTGGACTTTAATATTGGTTGGACTGCGACCTTTCAAATGGCAATATTGAATTACATAACGGTGACCAATTTTTTTTCCCATGTTTACAAATTCACTGACAGCGTGTAATTTTGACGGCTCAAATCAAACTTAAAAAAAAAATAAAACCTTGAAACTTAAAACATATATTTTATAAAGTGGCCACCTTTCACCAAATAATGCTTGTCATACTACTAGCAGCATCTATACTATCTATATATTAGGTCGGCTGTTTTTGGGAACGCCCTCGTATGTCATTTTTTCGTCGGTTATAAGCTGCCAGTGTCATCGGCTTTTAAGGCCAGTGTCATCGGCTGCTAAGAATTCTTCTTTAAAGATGGCCAACAAACTTTATTGAGGCATTTTGTACTTAATGAGAAGAAAATTTACTTTTTATACTGGAAAATGCGAATTTATAGGTACATTGAGAAAATGGAAATTATTATTGAGGATTTGAAATTGATAGATGAAATATAATCCAAATTGGTATTGCGGAAGCGCAAGACGGCATTGTGAAGTACAAATTTATTAATCGGAATTTGGAATTGACATTGAAAAAGAACCCTAAAATGATATTGAGAGGCAAAAATTTTAACTTAAGAACCAAATGACAAAATTCGTCTGCTAAAGAATTATCATTACAATAATTTTATTTGTAAATAGTGGAAAATCTTTCCAAAGTTTATTTCAGATATAACTCTACACTAGCATCAAAAGTCAAACTTTCCATTTTACTCAGGGAATTTCGTTCACAGAATTTTCATGAATCTCCTACGGGAACATGAATTCCGTTTGGGGTCAATAAAAGTCTTCAAATTAAAACAAAAAAAACAAAAAAATCGTGAATTGAAAGAAGATGATGCAAAATTTTGAGCAGCTGCTGCTATAAAATTATATAATTTTGTAACGAATTTGCAAAAACTTAATACTTAATATAGGGGTGGTTTAAAAACAACCGGTCTGGCAAGACTGCCAGCTGTTAAATACCTTTCATCTGAAGCGTTAGCCCTTTTACGAATATCGATCGTTTAACAACTGAAGAATTCGTAAAAAATAGTTAAAACTTACTACAAAAGTGGTCAGTGGGCTTTAAATCGAATAAAATTTTCTACAGCGATGAAGCTCATTTCTCACGTCAACAAGCAAAATGGTCGTATATGGGACACGAAGAACCCAGGCGTGATTGTGGAAAAGCCATTGCATTCGGAAAAAGTGACTGTTTGGAACGCATTATGGTCTGCAGGTTCCATTGGGCAGTATTTTTTTCGAAAACTACCGCAAAAGGATCCACTGCTGCAACCTATCCCGACGCGGTCATTTAAATGGCATGATATTTCGTAAATAATGCCGATGTCTACGCATTATAACGAAATAAAAGTTTCATCGAGATCATAGCTTTATGTATGTTTTATTTAACATTACTTTTGAAACCGATAAATGGGTAACCCTATATTCATAATTTATTAACCATATAAAACCAATGACAATAGCCGCTATAATAAAACCTGCTATCAGTCTTAATAGAAATCGCCTCCTCAAACATTGAAGACATTTACATTTAGTTTACTCGAGGCTATGGAGAGTATCTGAGGTGAGCGAGTTATTTTCTCTAGAGTATATTCTCTCCTATGGTCACAGCCCAGGATTCTGTGACAATTAAACCAATGTCTGGTGCAGTTATATTCTTTTGTTTAGCCCACAGCAACATCTATTTGAAAGCTACACTCTCCTCTAAGTCTCCATGCTGGCATCGTTAATTTCGTTCACAGCGGAGCCGAATAAGTTCATCCATCACTCTAAAGGTATCGAGATGTTCCAAACGAGTAGACTCTTTGTTTTCTTGTTATTTATTGTTTTTGCTGATTCTTTCTCAATGCTTGAGAAGGCTGCAGTAACATCTCACAGTTTTCTAGCAATAATGTCTATATCATCGACATGTACAAGTATCACATGAACTCCGTTAAAGACAGTACCAGTCCTATTAGCTGCAGCTTTTCTCATAAACATCTCCAAGACTATGTTGAAGATGGCCAACGGTAAAATAGATCACTAATATTTTTGTCTATTTTACATAAAAATTTGGTGTCAGTATTTGAGGTGAGCGAGTTATTTTCTCTAGAGTACATTTTTCTCAGAAGTTTTAGTCCAGGATTCTGCGCTAATAAACCAATGTCTGAAATGCATGAGACTTGGTTTTAGGAGTTTAACAATAAGCTTCGTTTGACTATAAGCTTTGGAATGGCGCCTTCCAACTGAGTCGAACCCGAAAAAACCCACCTCAAGATGGGTTTCCAAAACCAAGGGAATGTTTCAAATTACAGATTCAGTGTTAGCTTATTAAAGAATAATGTCTGAGCGTCCTTGGAGAAAGCAAATTTGTCCAAATAAGTCAGATTTGTCTAAAGAAAACTCATAGATTTTGAACGCTTTTCTAAACACAAAAACGCAACACAATGTTTATGTCTAAAAATCTTGTTATTGGGGTGGATTTTCGTTAAATTCTCACAGAAATTATGAAAAATTGCCAGAATTTTCCAGCAAATTTGAAAAATCTCAATGGCAAATATTGCTCTGGCTAGGTTTACTTAAAAAAAAAAACATTCAATTCCTATGTTGTGCCAACTACAAAAATATACTCGCTGCCTTCCGCCATGATTTTCCCATGAAAGAAAAAGAAACGAATTCCCTCGCATTCCACCAATGGTACGTTGGAGAGCTTCTAACTTTCAGCGAGCTAACACGTTTTCTATATTTAGACTCAAGGAAGTACTAATTAAAATTTGTGGAATAATTTTTTCTCCTGAGACATGTCTTACGCTCAGTTTAATATACATACATGTTGGTATTACGCTTCCAAAATAATAGATTACGAGACGTCTTAATCCTCAAGGACACCATATTCAAATATCCAGAAGTAAACATTAGGCTCATTGTTGGCTTAAGGTTCGCTTGGAGAATCTGTTCAAAGTCCTTATCACCATTACACACCCTCCTGCTGTTAAGTAAATTTTCAATATAAACCACGTGGCTACAACCGCTACAACCAGCCATTACTTCCCGCATTAACATCAATGTGTCTCACGCTTCCTCTGGTTTTGGTTTCGGCTGTATTTTTTAATTTATATTCAGTAACTAATTTTGAACATCACACCAGCTCCTTCGATGCGCGCACAACAACAATTGGTGTCCTGAAATCCTTGTACAAACACATGCATGGTGAACTAACACCACCATTGTTCGCTGTGAAAATACGTATGTATGCATGTCATGCATTCATACACGTTGCGGTAGACTTCGTACGAGTCTGACGGTATGTGGGTGAGTTTATTAGGTAGCGAAATTCATAAGGTCTGTCCATAAGGAGCCTTTACATATGCTTCAAGGTACGTTTATTTTTAGGACAACGTGAAAAGATAAAAGTTTATCAGGTTTCTGAAGGAAAAAAACCCCAAATGATGGAAGTCTTTGAAACAATATGTGGGTGTTTTTTTTTTTTTGAGAACCTCCCTCTAGTCTGAAAAAAACGAATAAGAGTTTACTAGAAGCTCGTAAATTAAGTGTTATGTCCTTGGGTAAGTCTAATTTTCAAAATGCTCGGATTTCTAGACATTAATGATTCACACAAGAAATAAAAATAACAAAAACTTTGGCTACAATCAAAAATTTTCGACCAAAACAAAATTTTCGACTAAAACAAAATTTTCGACCAAAAAAATTCTTGTTTCTTCTACAGAATGGTGCAGGTATGGTGCTACAAACACCATGTTAATGTCCATGGGGGCCGTTATTTAAAGATATTGAAGGAGTTTGTTTTACCCAGAACTGCACCGAAGACGTATCCGTTTCAACAGCATTTCATTCCAACAAGATGAAGCAACTGCACACATAGCGTGATCGGTTATGGCGGAGTCGCCCCAACGAAAATTCCCACACAAATTAATATTCAGAAACTCCACTTTCCGCTGGCCCCCGAAGCCAAATCATTGTTTTTAAGATCACGGAATTTCTACGGGAAAATGAATTCCGTTTGGGGTCAATACAAGATTTCAAATTAAAACATGGGGGAAAATGTGAATGAAAATTAGAACTGCAAAATTTTGAGAAGCTGTTGCTATAAAAATTTATAATATTGTAACGAATTTGCATAAATTTAATACTTAATATAGGAGTATGCAGTTAACGGTTTAAAACCAACCGGTCTGGCAAGGCTGTCAGCTGTTAAATTCCTGTCATCTGAAGCGTTTGCCCTTTTACGAATATGGATCGTTTAACAACTGAAAAATGCTTAAAAAAATAGTTAAAACTTACTACAAAAGTGGTCATTCAAACGTGGACTTTTAATCGAACAAAGCCAAATAACCTGACTGCACCAGACTTTTTTATAGACTTATGTCAAGCAAGAGGTGTACAATACAAAATCAAGGAATTTAACTGAATGGAAGCAGTCCATTAAACCAACAATTGAGGCGATCCCGCAATAAATAATTTTCTGACCAGGCATCTCATATGCGTGAAATAGCATGGAGATCATTTACGGTCTATCATCTTAATAACCAATTAGTTATATAAAATAAAATTGAATTTTTTATACAATAAAAAAAAAATAAATGAAATACCGAGTTATCCATTTTTCGGTTTTAAAAGTATAATTAAATAAAATACACAGAAAGCTATGATTTCGATACAAATTTTATTTCTTGATAATGTTTGGATCTTGCCATTACATACGAAATACAATATTATTTAAATGCCCGCCTATGGATTGGTTGCAGCAGTAGTTTCTTTTGAGGCAGTTTTCCACCACTTGTTAGCACATTTCGGGCGGTATCTTTGCGATAACTTGACGAATTTTGGTTTTCAAATGCTCCAACGCTTGGGGATTATTCACGTAAACACAATCTTTGGCGTAGCCCCACAAAAAACGGTTTAACGGAGTAAAATCGCATGATCTTGACGTTACCAATTGACGTCGCCAAAACGTGCAATTACGTTTTCTGGAAACTTCTCATGCAATAAAGCCAAAATCGGTCGGTTTGTGTGGCACCTGGCACCGTCTTGTTGAAATCATATATCGTCCAGTGCATAATCTTCAATTGCAGACCAAAAAAGTCGGTTATCATACGGCCATAGCGCCCTGAATTGAAATTCGAATTACCCTCCACACTTTCACTAACAGAAGCGATGTTTTCGGCAGTGCATACATTGCGATGATGCACAATCCTGACCACATCTGTAACGCTTCCAAAGGGTGTCCCAACAAGAACGCAAGATTTAAATTTTAAATAAAACACAGATATTTAAAAAAAAAAACGTGAAACTTTATTATATTGTAAAGTAGACAGAATGAGGTTATGTATGGAAACTCACATCGGGCAGATAGCCGCCGCGGCTTTGCTGGCACATACGCGATCTTTTAATGAAATTTTCAATGACCGTTTTGCATAAATGTTGCTGTAATTCATTAATGCAGCGTTCAATTTCCTCTTTTAAGACTTTAGTCGTCGTCGACTTATTCGCGTAAACCATCGACTTCAAAAAACCCCAAAGAAAAAAATCTAATGGTGTTAAATCGCACGATCTAGGCGGCCAATTCTGGTCTCCAAAACGCGAAATAACACTACCGGGAATTGACTGATGCAGCAATTGAATTGTTTCTCTGGCTGTATGACATGTGGCGCCGTCTTGTTGAAACCACATGCACTCCACATTCATTTCCTTAATTCTAGGCACGAAAAAACTATTTATCATTTCACGATACCGAACACCATTGACTGTTTGCTTTTGACATGCCACATTTTCATAAAAAAAGGCCCAATGATTCCTTCAACCCAAAATTCACACCACACAGTGACACGTTGAGGATGCATTTGATTCCGTGAATCACTCGAGGATTTTTCTCACTCCAAATGCGACTATTCTGCCTATTGATGAAGCCATCAAGATAGAAATGGGCCTCGTCACTGAAGATGATTTTATCGGCAAAATCAGCATTTTCATGTTGTCTCTCCAATACCCAATTAACGAACTCCCTTCGCTGTTCATGGTCAACTGGCTTCAGTTCCTGAGTCAATTGAACTTTGTATGCATGAAGATGCAAATCTTTCGTCAAAATTTGCTGCATAGTGGATTTGGAGACACCAATCTGCTGAACTCGGTTTAGAATTGAGGTGGATGCGGTTTGAGCGACATCATCACGTACAGTTGAGGGACTGACATTTTCGGTCGATCGACCTGGTTGAAGGCGCGTTGTTGTCTTTACATCACTAACAGACCCAGTTTTGGCAAATTTATCCATTAATCTCTTTACAGTTGTCTCTTCTGGAGCATTATTGTGACCCCAAATTGATCGCAGTTTGCAAACTGTAGCCGCAAGACTTTCACCATTTTGGTGAAACAATTTCACAATGAGAATGCGTTGTTCATTTGTGTAGCGCTCCATTTTTACTAACCTCGTACCTTCTACTAGCAAACAATAACCATTGTGCAAATGTCAAACAATGACACTTCGAATGGCACCAAATTTAAATTTTGCGTTCTTGTTGGGACTCCCTTTAGTTTCTTCAAATTTCTTTAGAATTTTGCCAATTCCTTGCACAGTAGGTCGAATATGACGACCATAATCACCCTGTAATACACGAAAAGTGCCCACGTTTGAATCGCCACTTTTATAGTAAGTTGGAACTATTTTTACGCGTTCTTTGGTTGTTAGACGACCCAAACCTTTCACTAAATAAACAACACTTCAGATGACAGGTGTTTAACAGCTGACAGCTTTGCCAGACCGCCGGTTTTGAAACCATTAAATGGATAACGCTGTACATACAGTATGACGTATGATGGCGTAATTTAATATTATCAAAATTTATGACTGCCTCAAATGGAATTTATTTCCTCTCCAAAATTGTTTTCCTATCGGCCATTATTTTCCAACACAGTACTGACGGCGGGAACAATCTTTGTTTTCCAAAATTTTATATTTACTTAATTATCATGACAAAAATTTTGTAAACTCTTAATTCTTTCTAAAGGCCCTTTACCTTCGGTTTGAACGCATTTCTGCTCTGCACACTTTTTTCCATATGGAGGCGTTCAATTGTTCATTTATTTCATTCAAGAGAAGTGGAAAACAAAACGGAAGGAAAAAACAACTCATATCAATACATTTCTATACATTAGACATACTCACGTAGGGGTGGGAGGAGGGACGGGCGAAGGGACAGACAGCCATTGGAACAGTACGTACAATGGATTTGAATTGTTTATTACTGTTATTGGCCTGCGGTGACGGTAGTGGCGACGTTGGCCTAACGCTGACGCCTTTAGCATCTGTAATGCTATATTTATGCATATTCCATGAAATATTTCTGCCAATTCGGTGAGTGTGCATTTTGTGCCACCTCCTCCTTATACGCTTCCCATGTACTTACAATACCTTTACATTATTCGCATTCAATTTTTGTTTTTTAATTATCTCTCTTTTTTTTTGTTATATCAAATTAATTATTTTTCGTTGTGTTGTTGTGCTGCTGTTCAATTGATGTTCATTCGATTTTTGTTCTCTGGTTGGCTTTTGTTTGTTTTTACATTGGAATGCTTGAACAAAGACAACAAACCGCATTCAAAATGTCGATGCAGTTCTTCCATTCATCGCCATATCCACATCGATGCCCTCCCACCTACCCTGTCATCCTGTATAGTCTCTCGACACTCGAACGAGTCGGGTAATCATGTTTATTTCTGGCGCTATTTATTATAATTTATGGCTGGCTTTTAGTAGGCAAACAAAAAAATATTCGTCTATTTATTTTCATTAATTATTTTAACAATTCGTTTTTTGTTTTTGTTCTGTTTTTGGGGGATTTAGTTAGAAACGACAGTAAGTTCCAGTGGAGGTGAGGAACCTTTTGAGGACAATGAATGATCCATATCTAAGCAAATTGTAAAAAAATATTTTACAACTGATTGTTTAATAGTGTAGTTGCATTATTAACTATCAATTATGTAATCATTAAACTAAATTAACAAATTACACTCAGTGTCATGTAAAAATAAAACCCTAAATTCAATAAAACTGTTTCAACACTTTTGTTTCGCTGATACTACGATGAGTTACATTAACCGGTATAAAAGATTACGTCTTGCCAAATTGAATGTAAATTCCGTAACTCAATTCTAAAATGTTCGTCTAAAAGTGATTTTTCTGACCGACCGTGGCGTGATAGTTAGTACACGCGACTATCGTTCGCATGATCGCCGATTCAATCCCTGATACAACCAGCTATCTGTGTTTGAGCAGCGGTCACGATGACATGTCTGACAAACATTTCGAGTAGTCGAATACTCGACAAGTCTACCAAATGCTTCTCATACTGCGTGACATTCGAAGATGTCGTTCAGTGATTCAATTATAAAAACAAAATGCGCTTATTCTCACTAAATTTGGAAAGTTTTTCCATATCTCATTCATGATTCATGCAAGGGAATTTTTTATGTCTTTTGGGATTTTTGTCAAAAAACTATCATTTTGTTGGGAGTCTTTATGATTCGCCTCCCTATACCTGGTTATCCATTTTTCGGTATCCAAAGTAAAGTTAAATGATTTTGTTGAAACTTTTATTTAATTATAACGCTTGGACTTTGCCATTATGTACGAAATATAATGTCATTTAAGTGACCGCCTCTGGATTGGTAGCAGCAGAGGATTCTTTTGAGGTAATTTCCGACCACTTTGTCGCACATTTCGGGCGATATCTCGGCGATAATTTGACGAATCTTGGTTTTCAAATGCTCCAACGTTTTGGGATTATTCGCGTAAACACAAACTTGGACGTAGTCCCACAAAGAAAGTCCAAAAGTATCAAATCGCATGATCTTGATGGCCAATTGACCCCATCAAATGTGAAAGTAAGCTTTCTGGTATCTTCTCATGCACTAAAGCCAAAATCGGTCGTTTTGTGTGACTCGTGGCACCGTCTTGTTAAAACCACACATCATCCAGTTCATAATCTTCAATTGCAGCCCAAAAAATAGTCGGTTATCAGGCGGTCATAGCGGTCTGAATTGAAATTCGAATTATCTGCCACAGTTTCACTAACAGAAGCGATATTTTTGGCAGGGCGTACATTACAATGATGTGCAGACCTGGCCACATTTGCAACACTTCTAGCCTCTTCAAATTTCCTTAAAACTTTGCCAATTCCTTGCACATTAGGTCGATTATGACGACTATAATCACCCTTTAATGCACGAAAAGTGCCTACATTTCAATCGCCACTTTTATAGTAAGTTTTAACTATTTTTATGCGTTATTCGTTGTTGGTTTTTAAACGAACCATATTCGTAAATGATAAATCTTTCACTAAATAAATATTACTTCAGACGATGGTTTTGAAATAGTTTAATCAATAACCCAGAATTTTTAGATTCACTCAACGGCGTCTACAGTATAACAAAGAATATCATAGTTTGAAAAGCATTTATCTGACTTGTCGATCACTGGGACTATTCGAAGTAAATTGTTCGTCAGACCCATGGAGGTGAACGCCACTCAAATGATAAGTGACTGTATGCGGGATTGAACCCGGGATCATGTGAACGATAGTCGCCTGTATTAACCATGGCACCACGATCAGCCACATATGTGATAGGGGGTGGAATATTTTTTATAAATTTTCAATATCATTTGGCTGGGTTGATCGCAAAATATTGATTCAAAGTTTTCGAAGCTGTGGCATAAAAGGTTGTGACTACACTAAAGTTACTCCTAAAATAGAAAATAATCTATTGAGATTGGTGTATTAGGACCACGTATATGAATTGCCCATATATATGAATAATGTTGCCAATTTAAAAGTTTATTTTATCCACATCCATAAGGAAAAACGACTTAACTGCAAACCGTTTTTAGATATTAAGAGCTTTTCAAACAATCGCTGTTATGGAAATCTGTTATAACTTAAAACATATAACTCGAAATGCATGGAATTTTCAACAATATTTGTCTTACAATACTATTTGTATATTTGTCTAAAGAACATAAACAATAATAACAAAAAATATGTGCTCACCAATATCAATAATTGGAGATATTACGTAATTTATCAATCAACCGCTGTTTTGAAAAATTGTTATAACTTGTGACCACTACATCAAGTTTTGGAATGGGAATTAGACGTAAATACAGGGTTGCCCATATTCGACGGACCCATGTTTTTAAAAAAAAAATCAAAGAAAAAAATAAAAATTTGGCGGTTGGCAATCTTATTCATTTAATTTGTTCCAAGTAGATTTGTTTACATCAATTTTTGAATATGATATCTCTCAAATGGCCGCCTCTGGCGTTGATGGCGTATTGTGCCCTTTTTGCAGCATTTTCCATCGTTTTCGCCAACATTTCGGCCGGAATAGCGGCTATTTCTTCACGAATGTTGTCCTTGAGCTCTTCTACAGTCCTTGGCTTGTTAACGTAAACCTTTGACTTCAAATGTCCCCACAAGAAGAAGTCAGCGGGCGTCAAATCGGGCGAACGCGGTGGCCAGTCCAAATCACCACTTTTCGACATCAAACGGCCCGGAAACAAATTCTTCAGAAAATCGATTGTTATGCGACTTGTGTGCGGTGGAGCGCCGTCTTGTTGAAACCAGAACTGCCTCATACGCTTTCGACGAATAATTGGCATCACAAAATTGGTCATCATGTCGCGATAACGCTCCTGGTTGATGGTAACAGCATGGCCATTTTCGTTTTGGAAGAAAAACGGCCCAATGACCGTTTTCGCACTAACGCCGCACCAAACTGTGACTTTTTCGTCATGAAGAGGCAATTCTTGAATCTCCTGAGGATTTTCAGTGGCGTAAATACGGCAATTTTGCTTATTTACGGTCCCATTCAATGTGAAATGGGCTTCATCGGACATGATAATTTTGTTCCAAAATTGCTCGTCATCATCGGCCATTTCGATGACTCGTTGGGCCCATTCCAATCGACGAGGCTTGTCCGCAGGCAACAATCTTTGCGTCAATTGAATTTTGTACGGGAACAAATGCAAATCAACGCGAATAATCCGTTGTAAAGTGGACCGAGCCATGCCCAACTGCTGAGAACGGCGTTTTTGGGATGTTCTTGGGGACCTCTCAACACTGGCTCGTACGGCAGCGATATTCTCGGCCGATCGCCTTGGTCGACTTTTATTTGGCCTCTTCGGATTAGAAAGAGCCTCACCAGTCGAAAATTTTTCGTATAAACGCTTAATGGTGTTCTTAGAAGGCGCACTTCTCACATTTTTTAATATTTTAAAAGCACGTTGAGTTTTCACAATTGACTTCTTCTGTTGAATGTAAATTTCAACTATTTCAGAGCGCTCGCGTGGCGTGTATTGTTTCATGGTAAAAATCTGCTTGGACTGACGCTTCAAACGCGGTATGTCATTAAGCGATCTGACATCTCTGTCAAAAGTTATGGCGTTGCCAGATGGGTCCGTCGAATATGGGCAACCCTGTATGAGAACAGAACAAGTTCAATAATAATAAAGAATAAACTCGATTTTGTTGCAACTCGACTGAAGTCATTTAGATATATGTACATATTTCTGGCTATCCGCCCTGGTAAATGGGCTTCTTGTAGTCTACGACGAACCGTTCGCGATGAAATTACATTTCCAATTTCTGCTGAAGTCGCTCTTGAAGACACCAATGGGTCCTTCTTCGCAAGTGTTACAATACGGATATCTGTCGTTTTTGAAGTTTTTTTGGGTCTTCCGCGAGTTTCGACGGGATTTTTAGGTTCTAAAGTATTTTGTATAAAAAATAGCGACTTCCTCATAAAGTAACTAAAATTAAACATCTCTAACTGCTGAGAACATCGCCTGGTGGAAGTTTCGAGGTTTTCCTCAATACTTGCTTGCAATCGAGCAATGGTCACTTCATTTCGAACTGCACGATGTCTTTTTTCAGCACGCCGAAGATCACAGACAGCCTTTGGTTGCCGAAAACGCCAAAACAATCGGTAAATTGTTGGAGCGCTAGGAGAAAGAAATTTCAATATGATCTGAATAATCGAATGCTGACTTTCAAAGTAAAATTGAACAACTTTGGTTCTTTGTTCTGTGCTGAGCCTTTTTCATCATAAATTTCCCACGTATTATTTAGTTGATTCTGTAAAGATACGAAAAAAAGGCTTCAACAAAAAATGTATTCACTGATCAAATCTTAACGTTACTTATGCGCCTCTCTATATATTGGATATTATATATATGTATATTACATATACATATGTATATATATATACGTACATACATATATATGGATATATACATATGTATATGTATATTAGATATATATTAAACTAGCTGACCCGGCAAACGTTGCTTTGCCTTCAAAATGCAATTCACAAAATAATGGTATGTTTGTCACCTACCATTATTTGATTCAATGTTAATGTGGTAAAAAAAATTAATTGCAAAAATCTCATCTCCAACGCCATCTATCACTTCCAATAAAACCTTTTAAACCTTCCGGAATAATCTACCAATAATTTAAGACCAAAATGAGCCAAATCGGTCCAACCGTTCTCGAGCTTTAGCGAGACTAACGCACAGCAATTGATTTTTATATATATAATAGATAGATAGATATTTTATATACATACATACATACATACTTATATTGGATATATTCACGAAATTATTCTCGAGTATTATGGAACCAACAAGCTTATTCTAAATTCCGGAAAATACATCCCGTCCACTTTCTGTACATCGACCGTGGCGAAAAATTATCATCAATGTCTATGATATGGCCGGTTTCATTCTAATGCACTTTATGGCGACCAAGTAATTTTATTTGTTTCGATCGTTTTTGCCATTTATTGCTCTTCCAGCGAATGTTGTTTTTGTTTTTCGTATTCGTTGTTGTCGTCCATTTGGCGATGACGATTTTTTGTGTTTCTTGTGATTTTAGATTGTGTTTTGTGTGTGCGTGTGTGTTTGTGTGCCAGTCTGTGATGGTGTTCTAGCTTTTTGTTCTGCTTTTCCTCACAGTATTTGTTTTTATAATTCTTGGAATTCAAATATCAGCTGGTTGTTGGTTTTGTATGTCATCGCTGTTGTTTAGTAGCATTTTAGAGTTTGTTTTTGCCTCCTCTTCATAATGCGATAACAACGATGATATTTAAATACTGTTAAAATAGTAATTTCTTACTATGTTTTAAACGGTTAAATTAGTAGCGCCTAGAAAATATTTAGTTCCGTTTGGCACAGTGGGCTCAAACGTCATTAATGATACTCTACCTAAGTCATAGGTGATGTAATTCCAATTGCATTTGGACATTAGAAATGTAACCGAAAAGTGTGCGAGGATTATAAATTTATTATCGGACATAGAGCAGGAATGGATATTAAACCAAAAAATCGTGTGTAGTCTTACATGTGTAAGGCGGAACCCTGGTTTTTAAAGTTCTGATTCTTTGTGTTTTAAGTTAAATTTTGGAAACTTAAAAACGAAAATGATTTAAATTAATCATTTGAGCATTACATTCTAAAATTGTATGTTCAGTAGATCTTGCAAGGAGACTATAATCAGAAGTAATGTTTAGACAAAACATGTTTTTTTTTGGATTTTTTTTATGAATTTATTTATTTTTTTTCTGTTTTTGTATCAAAGTAATATGACAAATTTGTATATTTATAATAATTTATAATTTTAAACAACGTTTCCAAAATTGTATATTCAGTAGATCTTGCAAGGAGACTATAATCAGAAGTAATGTTTAGACAAAAAACTTTTTTTTTTATTTTTTTTTTATAAATTTAATTTTTTTTGTAACAAAGTAATATGACAAAAATGTATAATATTTATAATAATTTATAACTTAAAATAATGTTTCTGATAAACAAAAAATTCAAAAACAAATAGAACTCGTAATTCTGTGCACATTAGTGCGGTCCAAACTTTCAAATCTAGATATGTCATTAAGAAATTCAAACTGTAATTGAAACCGCGGTTCAAATTAAAAAAAAAAGTTAAACAGTTTCTAAGTATTTATAAAAAAAACAAACTTTAAATTTGAAAAATTTTCATAAGATATTTAGTTTATTAGCGATTTAACAAATTAATTTGAAAAAAATGTGTATTAAATTTAAATTTATATTTTAACGTGACGTTAACGTCACATTTTTATCAAATTTTAAATAAAAAAAATAAAATTGGAAAAAAAATTCCAAAAAAGTAATTCTAAATTGAATACAATTACGTTACAATTTTTAAGGAACTTTGAGTTTAACAAAACTTAAGAATTTTAAATTATACGTTTTTTATGCAAATTTCGAAACATTTAAAAAATATATGAAGAAAGGACAGAAAATTCCATTCAAAAATTAAATTTTTAAGAAAGGCGACTTTTCTTAAACTAGAATTTTTTAAAAAACTGGATTTAAATATTTAAATTTTTTTTATACAATTTTGAAGAAAACTTAAAACACTTAAAAAAATAGGAAGGAAAAACTGTTTTTTCGTTTGTAAAGGCATCAATAAAATGAAAAGGTGTCTCCGACAACATTACGCAGATAATATTTAAATACGAAGAAAAAGTAACCTCGTAGTCGAAATATAAATTTTTTCAAATTTGGCGATTTTTTCTCAAATATTTTCCTAAAATAAAAATAAAAGGAAGTGGTGCTACGTGCGATTTTTTTTTAAACAACCAAGGGGATCAAAGGCTAAACTGTTTGAGGTAGTGTTAAAATAAATATCTATGTGAGGGCTTCATTTTTGAAAAATGCAAAAAAAAAAATACAACTTCGTTGGGAAAATTACTTATGTTGATGTTCTTCTTATGAGAAGAAAATTTTTCTGAGGCTTTTCTTCTACTCTATGGACCACTACTATTACAATTGGCCAAAATTGATCAGTCAAGCCTTGAGAAAAACATGGCCATATAAACATTGCTCTCACCTTTAGAATAATATTTACTAATATTTTAATTTTATGGCAAAGAGGCATCACATTTCATTTTTCTTAAGTAATCGCCTTAACTTGGTGCGTCTGTTAAAAATACTGAAATGTTATGAATTTTCACCATAAAATGGGCAAAATCGAAATATTACGTGTGGGAAGAGAGCGTTTTTGACACACAATGCTACAAAGATGGAAGAGAACATTTTTCTGATGATGAGTCGATTCTTCGTCCACAATACCATATGTCGCAGGTGTCAGAAGTGCGAACGAACTAGACCAATTCAGTAGGAAAAAAATATTGATCGCTCTTACGGAATTTGTCTAAAATTTTCACCACCTTATCGTTAAATGAAAACAATACACAGCCCTGATGGAAATAAATCCCGCCAATTTGTATCCATTTGTAAGTGAATCATGCTAATTGAGAGCGTCGTTATTGTGAAACGCTAGCAAATACGATTTTTCGATAAATGTTATATAAGAAAGTGCCAGTGAATTATACGGCAGTGAATTGTCCGCTGCACTATGGAAGACTCAAGTTGGGACTAAATGGATCTAAGAAAAAATTGGCATTTTCAGAATTTGTGTTTTAGGAATTATACCACATATTTGGTAGTTCAAAGCTATATAGGATGGTAACTGATTTATTTGGAAAAGAGGCGTCCTCAATTTATATAAATTTGTCGGAGTCCCACCCCGGTGGGGCTACCAAAAGTACAATCTTTCATCTGACAAATAAGACACGTCTAAATATCGCGTACGGAATGATGACGATAAGTCTATGTCTTCCAAGAGACTGTGGACAGCAAAGGTCACACGCGACGAGATTGGCTCAGTAAGAGAAAAATTCGTGCCCACATAGATCAAACCGCCTCCTAGAAAACATTTCAGTTCACATATTTTTAGATTGCTTCGCTCTGATTGTGATTATTGAAACGGCGAGTGCATAGACTTGTTCGATCTGCCAAACGTTTTCTTTTTTTAGCACAGTTTTTTCTTGTTGTCCTTTTCGAATTTTCCAAATGTTTGCAATACAATTCAATTCAATACTACGTTGAAAGATTTCTTGTAAGGAAACTGAACAAATCTTTTTTCACATTAAAAAGTTTACAACGAAAAATGTGTTACCTCTATCAGTGATCGCTAAAATCTTAAATCTAGAATCGAATAGGACTGCAGTTAAGCATTTGTTACTTCAAAATCTGAAATCGTCGAAATTTATATAAAATAAATTAGATACGGCAACATATTTGAACTTAGAAATGTTGATACCGTTTAGGTAACCAGTTTAAAAAAAACAAACAATCAATAAATTGCGGAAACTAAACTTTAGTCTCACTCACTCACTGCCAAACATAAAATGTTTACTCTTATGTATAGACGACAATCGACAATAAATTTCGTTGCATTTTGAACAAACAACCACTTGTAACGACCATTCCGACCCACTGTAATGTCTAGTTAAGTTGGGTGGTGGTGGGCTGACTCAGCTTTACTACAACTGAATACACTTGTTTATACAAAACAAAACAACGCCAACAAAAACATGTAAAAGCACCAAAGCCAAAGAAAACAAAAAAATGCATAAAATTCCTCACTCACAAGTAATGGAACTTTTTTTTGGAAGAGAACTACTTCGCATGCTAAGAGAATTGCCCAACGGAATGGAATGTGAAAGTAACTGGAAAAGCAATGGGCGCATAAAGATAATGTTTATAGAAATCCAAATAGTATCTAAGAAATTACGATTAGAAAGGATTTTTTGTTCTTGCTTTTGTGAGAATAACAAATGAAAAGATAGCCATCGATAGTAAGAGCAAAAAGTGTTGTTGGTTTTGTGTTAGCATTGAAAAATATGCCGGTATTTTGTTTTGATTTCTTAGTTTTGTTTTTTTTTTTTCTTCTTTGTTTTGCTATTTCTTTGTATTTAAGAGAACAGTGAATTGTTGCTATGATGGGATGAGATAGAGTGAAAAAGAGAGAACGTACATCAGTCAACTGATAGAAGAACATGCGCAGGGAGTGTGGTGAGAGTTTGGTGTTTTAATGAGATAACAGACAGTCACATAGGAACCGGCTATTTTTCTTGTGTGCCGGGGATGGTAAATTTAGAATTGCGGTACGTTTCTTACAAATTTACGAAATTTAAAGTACAATGTTTTAGGACCAATGTTCACTTTACTACTACTATTTGAAATTGTTGGCTATTTGTATAATATTAAACTGTTATACTAAAATTCAACTAGATATCCTTTTTTCCATATCATGAAAATTCATATTGTGAAATTTGCTGATCGTATGACAAAAATTCAACAAGTAATTATCTAAGGCAACAATCATTTTAACCAGACGTTGTGACTGCTTTTGTAATGTATGTCGAGCTTCTAAGAACGAAAATTGCAGTTAAAACATTTTTCGGTTAAAATTTGTTTTTTTTATGTTTTTTTTTTTAATTGTTGAATTTTTCCAAATATAATTTAAGTATTTTGATGGGTTATCGAAAAAACAATAAAAAAAGAAACAAACGTTTAAAATATTTTATTCATACTCTCAGTCATAATAAAATTCTAGAAAATGTTAAAAATTTTAAGAAAAAAGAAATCATTCTTGACGTAACAGTTTTTATACCCACCTCCGTAATCTCATCGCTTCATTTGTTTCATCTAGAAATACTCATTTAAGACATCATAAAGTATATCTATTTAGTGGTTTCAAAGCTGGAGGTCCGACAAGGCTATCAGCTGTTAAATACCTGTCATCTGAAGTGTTATTTATTTAGTGAAAGGTTTGCCACTTACGAATATGGATCATTTAACAAACGAAGAAAGCGTAAAATTAGTTAAAACTTACTGCAAAAGTGGTGATTCAAACGTGGGCACTTTTCGTGTATCCATGATTATGGTCGTCATAATCGACCATTTGTTCAAGGAATGGCAAGATTATATGGAAATTAGAAGGGACTAGAAGCGTTGATTGTGCTAAGTATAGTCGTTTTCGACAAACAAAAAAAGATTTGAATATTGTGTTTTTTATACTAATATTGACAACAACGTTAATCGTAGAAAAAAAAAAAAATGGTTAAATTAGATATTGGGAAATGGCTTTAGTGAAATTACCGTCATTCAATCAATCGCAATCCCCCTGAACACTTTAATAATTTAGCAAAATTTGACGTCTTCCATCAGTTTCTTAACCGCTTTTATAAGTTGATGTAAAATTTATTTGGGGATACAATAAAACAAATCATTTTCAATATATAGAAAACATTTTTCTCTCTGACTATAAAAAAACGGAAAAAGTTGGATACAAATTAAAATTTAGACATTTCCAGACATAAAAAGGAGAAACACGCACTAACAATCATCGTAAAAGCTCGGCAGTTTAAGAAAAATAGAGTTCTTATTTAGGCGAAAGAATGAGGAATTAACCAATTGACAAAAAATATAAAATATATTTTGAGAATATGTTAGATCTGTATATTAAAATAAGATTTCAGCGTACGGTTTATAAAAATATTGGTAATCTTCTAATTACCTTTACCATTCTTTTCCGTTAAGAATTGTAGTATTTATTCAAGACTTCCATGATATTTTTTTTACCGTTTATTTTTTTTTTTATTATTATTATTATTTTATAATTAAACAAAAATTAATGAAAAAAATTGAGGAAATTTTATAAATAATGGCATGTTTTAAATGAAACAAAGATTTAATAAGTTTTGTAAACAGGGAATATATTTATATAATATTATAATATTTATGAATCGGCGCGATTGAATTTTCATTTTGTTCCAGTAAAAAATTCAACGAAATAGTAATGATAACATTTTTGTGAACTGTAATATTTCCGCCTCCGAGGAGGTGAAAAAATGTAAATAAATCATACCATATATTCAAAATCTAAAGGTCCGTAATTAAAGAAATGTGAACTTGGCTCATATTTGTTTCTGTTTTATTCTAAAATCAACAAATTTGAGAAAATTCTAAACTAAGTCTGGGCATGATTATGCTCCAAATTTTTACCTGACATTTGATAATATATGTATGTCGCTTACGACCAAACTAAACAGAAAATAAAAATTATGACATTCTCTTCGTTTTCGTCCCTAACCTACAAAAACCGAAGTCGAAATTCTTTCGATCCAATTTTGTTGCCTTTGTGCAAATGAAAACCCTTTTCAAGATAAAGTCCACAACGCATATTTTTTGGTCATTTAAACTTATTTTTGTGGGTTATTTTTAATGGTTTTCACTCGTATGTTTAGGTCCAATCTTGTTATGAAATTTTAAGAAACGCGTTCTGTGGTCCGCTCTTTTCTGCACATAAAACGTAAACTGCCATATAAAAGCTTAATTGAAAAAAAAAAATTCGCTTACGTAGTTATTTTCCTTATATAAAGTTTTATGCGTTTTCTTAAAAATTTATGTTTTCAATAAAAAGTGATTTTTGTAAAGTCCCCCGATGTTACGCCTGTGGCGCCAATGTTTTTATTATTATTTTTTATTTTTTTTTTTTTAGAAAAAAAAAATTTCATTTCAAATGTTCCTCTTTTCTCAGTCACTTGTTTTTCTCATGTTCTAATATCAATTTTTTCCACTTTTCCTTTGGAAAGGAAATATTTGTACTAAAAAATAACATTTGCAGAAATTTTTTTTATTTTTTCTTCTTTTCAGTAATTGCAATGTTAAATCTGTGTGAAAATGCATTTTATTTAAAATTTACAAAAAACAAACCGCTTTTACGGAATATTGTTTTTTGGAGGCATTTCTTACCTTTTTTTCTATAATCGTTTTCCCAAATTTAGTACTTCTCTATTTTCCTTTAAATGCAGCTTTAATGCGGTCTCTCAAAAAAAATTATATTTTCAAGAAAAAAAAAAAATTCTTTTTTTAAAGTCGGAGCATTGTTTTCTTATTATTTTTTTTAAATTAATTTTATTTAAAAAGTTTCTCTTTTTTCTAAATTCTAATATCATTTTTTTTTTAAATTTAATTGTTAAAAGACAATAACTTTACAAAAAACAAATCACTTTTACTGAAAATGTTATTTTGAGGCATTTCTTTTTTTCTTTCGTGTAATCGCTTTCACAATTTCACTACGACTCCATTTACTTCACATACGGCCGTAATGCGAAGTTTCAAAAAAAAAAAAAAAAATCAAGAAAAAGAAAGGCGATTTTTTTTTAAGTCGTCCGATGTGATTGTTTCGTTAAGAAAAGTAACTTTGTCCTCTTCTTTACAATCCTTAACTACTTTTCTGACATCAATTATTTTTATAAAATTTAATTTTTGAAAAAAAAACTATTTACAAAAACAGTCATCTTTACAAAAAAAAATATAATTTTTCTGTAAAAGTATTCCCAAATTTTCAAATTAAAAATAAATATTCGTTTACAAAATTTGAAAAAAGTTTTAATTTTTTTTAATTTCCTGTTAATCTCAAGAACAAGAATTAAATTTTTAAATTAAAAATTCATATTTTAAATGTACGCACAAATGCCTGTAATTTAATCGCTTTCTTATACATCTTTGTCAAATCGTTTTCAAAATTGCTTCCAATGACTGGCTTTGGTAGGTCGTAGGTACTTACGAGTGACAACTACGCGGTTGTGTTCGTCTTGAGAAGAGTTTTGTATCCGCAATGGAATAAAAAATTAAAATCAGAAGGCTGCATGGAATCCTCCTAATGCTTGAATTGCATATTCAGGGACGTAATCTTATACCTTTTTTTTTTTGGTCATACAAATCATATATTGTAATTTTGCATTTTCGGCCTCTACTTTACAATTATTTTTGCCATGAATGTGGACACATTAATAATACCTTTGGCAAATAACTGTTTTACACACCCCCCAAATTTGAACTAACAAAGCAAAATGTTCATACATTGTCACACTCTCCGAATGCCCTTTGTGTGCTGAAAAAAGTACTTTTTTTCGCCGAGAGTTGAGAATCATTTCACATCCACATTTCTCATCTCTGTTGTGTGCTGTGTCGTGCCGAGTGCGTTGTTTGGGGAACGTTG
This sequence comes from Philornis downsi, assembly GCA_019455685.1. Classification (NCBI taxonomy): domain Eukaryota; kingdom Metazoa; phylum Arthropoda; class Insecta; order Diptera; family Muscidae; genus Philornis; species Philornis downsi. Next base: position 25,725 of record JAHXMU010000170.1, read on the forward strand.
GCAAAAATGATTTCAGTCTTTACTGAGTTGAACTACAAGTAGGGTTGTTGTTTAAGCATAATAAGTGTTGCGCTCGGAAAGTAGTGAACAAAAAAAGCAAAGAAATACAAAAAGAAGAAAATTTCGAAGGAGCAAGATATAAAATAACAAATAAAAAACACAACAAAATTTTTAAAGGTCGTTGTTGTCGCATCGCAGTCGTCGTCTCTGTCGTCCGTCGTAGTTAGTCGTCTTCGTGGTCGTTGTTGTCTCGCTCATAAAAGCTAACGAAACAAAAGTTTGAAATTAGTACAACAACAGTAATAAAGTCACATCTCAGAAAAAAAAAATAAATATCATTATTATCAGCAAAGAAAACAAAAAAATAAGTGCAATATTTAAAAAAAAAATAAAAAATAAAGTCGAAACAAGATCGAGAAAAGCAAAATATATGAAATAATAAAAATACAAGAGTTATTACAAAAGGTTGTTCTCCCTGCTGATTTGTTAAAAAAAATAAAATATTTAAGAAAAATAAAAAGATAAAATCATTTCTGTATATTTATTGTTTTTGTTTAAGATTTTAATTCCTATGAAAAGTTGATTGATTTTAAACAAGAAGTGTCGGTAAAAAATAGAAAGTATTTTCTTTCCCCTGGTGTGTGTGTGTGTGGCAGTGTTGACGTGTTTACTTTTGCATTTCTGCAATCCAGTCAGTGGTTCCCTCCGGCCTTCGCTAGCAAAACACCTTCCGTGTGTCGTTGCCCTCCCCCGGCGTGTGCATTTTTCTACATTCAGAAAAACAAGTGAGTGAATGTTTTGCTTATTATAATATTTTGCCGTTGTATTAATTTGCGGAATCTTTTAATTTTTTAATTCCCCACTCCTTCCCCCCCTACCACCACCACCCATCAAATTCCCCTAACGGCCCAGAAGTTTAATTTCGCCAAACGTTCACCGCCAAATGTTAAATAGAAAGTAAAACAGCTTTTAAAAAATCACAAAGAAGCTAAGGAACAACGAAGTGAACGAAGTAAATGTATTTATTATTATTTAATTTTTTTTTTGTATAAAAACACAAGACGCAAATGAAAAAAAAAAATGTAGAAAAAGAAAGCAAGAAGAAACTGTAGAAACGAAGTAGTGAATTCTGCCAAAAGTGATTTTTTTTTCTTTGCAAACACACTTCTTGTCTGTAGATTGGTTCGTACCTACCTAAGGTTTTAACTATTATTTTGTTGAGAAGTTTACTTTGATTCAACTTTTCGTTATTTCTTATTTTCCTTCGCCTGTGTTGCTGTCCCCAACCACAGTTGGGAATTATTTGCCAAACAAACCAGCAACCTCCGGCTCTCTCAGTTTTCTTAGGGGAATAGCCCCTCACCTGATGTCAGCTTAGTTTCAAACTAACCAAACATAAAATCTTTATCATCTCTCCCTCTTCAAGTCTAGCGAAAAAAATGCGACCTGTCTTGAAAGAGCAACAACAACAACTAGCAAAATTTATCTAGTTTTCTTAGACACTCTTTGTCGTCGTCGTCGTCATCGTTGTCGTCGTCGTCGAATGCAGTCGGCGTCGTTGCTGTCACCGCTAGTAGTAGAGACGACACAATCGGTACTATTTCAGGGCCGTTGGTGCTGTTGGTAATAAATAGATCTTATGAAATTTTGGTCCTGTTTTCGGTTTGCTGACAAGTGAACTACTTCCGCACGCTGTTTCCTGCGTGCAGTTAAATATTTTGCAATTATTGGTGGAATCCAGCAACTCATATGTCACGTATTTCAAAAACGTTTTCCTCTTCAAGTAAAGATGTCGGCAAAATACATTTTCACATGCTGGAATCATTCGCGGGGGAAAACTTTTTTTATTGTCTTACGGATTGCGCACTCTTCACGTAAATAAGAATGTTTTGTGGAAAAATATGAAATCGATTTTGTGTTGTAAAAGTCGTCTTTTGTTCTCAATTTTCAGATACTTTTTTGTTGCCAGATTTAAAAAAACGAAAATAAATATTTTCGGTAAAGTACCGATTCCATTTCCACCAACATTTGCGATGCAACTTTCCAAAGACAAACATCGGTTGCAATAAATATTGCTTAAATTACTTAAATAAAATATTGCTCTATGCTTAATATATGTACATTAATTCACAGTATTAGCTCAAAATAATGAAACAAAAATATAACTTATTGTTACTTGCGCTTAGAAATTTTGTAGGAAATATTAATTTTTGCTAAACCGATCAATTTATAATAAAGGCCACCACATTCAATTGTTTACACAAATACAATGGACAAATTTTCAATTTTTATGTAGAAGTTTTGGAGGAAAATTCTGTAAATTGATCAACTTATACGTGAGTCTTCTAAAGAGTGTGGCGTTAGAGTGTATTTTCGTTCAATCTTAATATTATCCAATGCTTGATGTGTGCTAAATTTTTTTGAAATGAAAATATCAGTCTAAGATAGGGCTTAGTTGGCGGTTATTTTTTGTTTTTCAAACTTCAGCACGATTTATAAAGCAATACAAGGGAGGAATACATAGCTTGTTTTCGACGTTATTTTAAAACGAATTAGTACACTAAATCTATTATTTCTTAGTGAGTTTCTCTACTAAACGTCAGGTGTAACTGGACACACAAATCTTGTTATAAAAATCTTGACAATTTTGTATTTCCTACATTTGAAAAGCCAAAAAGTCAACTTTTGCTCGCCTTGTCAAATATTTGAACAATGTCAAAAATCGATTTTTCATATATTGGAAAAAAACCGAAAAGTCGAAAATCGACATAATTCGAAAAAGTCGAAAATCGACTTATATAGAGCCTTTGTTTGCGGCAAAAATTATGCTTTATAACGTCAGTAAAGTTTTCCAGTTGAAATAAATACATTAACATGTCGTTGTAGATATCGGTAGTCTCCCTTAGTTAAAGGTATTACCTTTGAAGCATCACATTGGGTGTGGCAATGACTTTTGATTATCGACCAGATGATGAATTTATATAAAAAGTGATGTAAATTCATATATACATTTCATTGCTTATTTTACGCAATAAATCCAGCAATCTTAATGCATTAGCCGATACGACACAAAGCTCCGGCATGCGACTAATTTTTCTTATCTTTTCAGCAATTCCTGATGACATTAAATTTCAAAATCAATCAGTAGTATTTATTTTTAATTTTAACTATTTCTTACAAAAATTAAATTATAAAAATTATCCCATTTTAAAATCAATACCCCAACTGTCATTTCTCAATTTTACTTTTACAAATTATTCTATTGTAGTTTTCTGATCTGTAATTGGGTTTTATACAGAATTTTCTCAACTCTCAATTTCATTAGGAATTTTCTCACATATAAAGGAAAATTTTAATTCCATTTTGCAATTTTCTCAAATAAACGTGAATGGAAAGTCACATTTTCATTGGAAATTTTATGAAATATAAACGGATAATCTAATTGCCATCCGAAATTTTTTCAATTTTCCACTCTTCAAATGTGGGAAATACAAAATTGTCAGGGTTTTTAAAACAAGACGTGCTTCTAAAGGTAAACCTGATGTTTAATAGAGAAACTGACTAAGATCAGATCATTTTGTAGACTCACCGTTAAAGGCCTTGTCGAATATTGTCTAAATGCCCAAAATATCAATAAAATGTGTTATTTTAGCTACAAACTATAGTTTTTTTTCTGGTCGTAAAAACAGTCCGTTATTTTACCACCGATTTATTATGGAAATTTTTTTTGAAAAGTTGCATTGACCGGGTCCGAAGTAAAAAAGAAAAAAGTTTAGTGATAATTAAACAGCAATATTTTTATTGTGTGATTTTAAAAACACATTTCGAAATCTTCTGTTTTTACGAAATGTACTTTTAGTAAAAAATCTACTCCAATAATATATATAGGTAATTATATGCATTTTCTTCGAAATTAACATCCTCAAATTTAGCAAATATTTAGTGAAGAGATCAATCTAAAGATATTAAATGTTCGTGATCTTGTCAATCAATTGACGTTTGCTGCTTATAAAATGGCAGACTTGATATCGAATGCGCACTAAATTCATTGTTTCTCGCTGAAAGCAGCTGTCATTTGCGGAAATATCAAGTTTTTTGGTGTTTCCTCAGTCAGGTGTGTTCTGAGAATCACTTCGCGGTGAAACTATTTAGTATTTCCCGAAATTGTGTTCTACAAACTATATTAATTTGTTTAAAACCACCATTATGTATCGTATAATGATGACCTGAAATCATTTTAGATTTTTTATTTGAAAAAGCATAACATTTTGAAATAAATACTGGAAAAAGGTTTTTTATGCTAAAATATATTATTTCTTAAACTTTTATGTTTTTAGAAATATCTACGGTTTCACTACAGCCCGCTGTTATACTGTAGGAATCCGGAATTAGGTGGAGTTTTAACAAAACCGTCATTATTCCCTACTACTGTTGTCCTTATTTAGGAACGTTTTGGCAACCAATACCCATTCGAAAATTCGTTGTAATTCCCAAGTTATAATCATATTTCAAAACATCGATTTGCGCAAAACTACGTAACAATTTATGTTTTTTTTTTGTTTTGCTGTTACATATGCAGTTTTCAAAATTCTGCATATTTCGGGTGTTTTAATACATTTTTATAACAATCAAAATTTCAAAACAAAAAATTGGTTGTTAAGTCGTTTTTCCTTGTAAGCACAATTATATAACTTATTTGAAATTTCTAAATGGAATTTATCGCTCAATACTGCAACAAAAAAGAAATTGTTTTACTAGCGATTTTCCCCCCTCAAGTGATTTGCTTGCAATCAAATCATTTTAAAGCAGATGATGGCTGGACAGGACTACCCGTTTGGTGGTTTTCTTTGGAAAGAAAAAGTCTGCCATAATGTAAATATGTGTAATATGTATCACTTTTTGCACCTTAATTCGAAAAGGACTGTTCTCTTGAAACGTTCTCTAATCATCAGTGTAAAATTAGTACTTCAGAATTTATTGTGCAGAAAAAGTTCTAATCTAACCTTAGCTGCCAGAATTGCTATTGTCTTAACGTTTGAGATAAAATGAGTTGCCAAACTAAACGATTCTAATATCGTTTTCTCTGTGGAACGTTTTAAATTCTTCTTCACATTTTTCAAATTTTTCCACTTTTAATTTTTTAATTTAAAAAGTTTAATTTATTCAACATAGTTAAATATTATGAATTTAAAAATTAAAATTTATTAATTTTAATTAAAAAAAATATAAGTTAGTAAAAATTAATTCAATTAAATAATTTAACTATAAATGATCCAGTTATTTAATTAAATTGATTGATGTTGCAATATATTATAATCAAATTAATTTAATTAAATGATATAATTGATTAAACTAACTAAATTAAAAATGATATACTTAATTAAACTAATCAAATTAAAAATGATTTAATTTATAATAATTTGTTTTCAATTAATTAATTACTTTTAATTTAATTAAAGACCAAATGATGTCATTCATAAATAGTTTACTTAATTAAATTAATTTTTATTAAATAAAATTTTTTTGAAATTAAAATTAATAAATTTTAATTTTTAAATTCAAATTTGTAAATTTTTTGGGGCTGCATTAATTCAATTTGTGCATAAATTGATTTACTTAATAGTTTCGAATTGCAATATTGTAAAGCAAATTAATTTGGAATGCTTTAAATGTAAAACTTTTACTAGTTGGACTGACCCCTTTGAAAATTAAAATTTATTAATTTTAATTTTAAAAAATATAAGTTGGTAAAAATTAATTTAATTAAATAATTTAATTTCAAGTGATTTAATAATTATACAATTAAATTTATTAATTTTTGAATATATTACAACGAAATTAATTTAATAAATTTAATTTATTTATAAATTACTTAATTAATTAATTAATTTAATCAGGAATGATTTCATTAAATAATTAATAATTTAAATTAATTTTAAATTAAATTAAATTAACGAAAAAATTAATTAAATTAAACCAAAAATTAAAATAAATAATTTAATTAAAATAAAATTGAATCAAATCAACTAATTAATTAGAATTAAATTAAATAACTTATAATTAAATTACCCAATTAAATTAAATTTTACTAACCTATGTTTTTTCAAACTAAAATTAACAAATTAAAATTTTTAAATTTTAAATTTTTTGGAGTAGTATTAATTTCAATTTTGCTTATTTTGATTTACTCAATGGTTTCCAATTGTAATTTTGTAAAGTAAGTGGATTTGGTATGCTTTTTTCTCATTTTGTTTTCCTTGATTAAGTGCACTTTAATTTGGGATTAAAGTTACTAGTCAGTTATTTGATATATTGCAAATTATATTTGGTTCTTCGTTTTTTTCAATTCTTAGTTAAAATATCATGTATTTTATGTTTTTTTTTTTGTAATTTACTTAACATTGGTCAATGGGCTTTAAATTACAAGACTGTTAAATAAACACATAAAAAATGGAGCAGCCATTTAATGACTTGGTGGTTCAGAAATTTTGGAAAATTAATATTAATTACATTCCACATATTCTAGCTGAAAAAAAATGTAGGAGTCAACAATAATATAACTTCGGCATTTTTGGTACAAATATATTTAAAATGTTCCATTCTGAATATACTTAATTTTCAAAGAAAATTAAATGCGGCAAGAGATATTCAAACAAGTTTTGTATTGTTTACTATCCGATTTTTTATGAGAGTTCCTTGCTTCAGCAATAATGTTTGTATTAAAAAATTTGTAACGTATTTAACAATTTTTATTTTACAGAGCTGGAAAAGATAGTTAAAATTAGGTTTTTAACTGCATTTCGACGGATGGAGAGGATGAAAATTTGCGAAAAAATACAGCATTCATACATTATATATATATATATATATTTTTTTGTTTATTTAATATTATTAAATAAAAAAATTCGAAAAAAATGATGACAATCCAATTTTTTTTAAATAAACCCTTATTATGCACTCGTAACCCCGATGTTTTGAAGATTTCTAAATTACGAAATCTAATAATGACAATCTTTTTTGTTTAACATTTGCCACTTTTCTATCTTCATAGTCATCTGACAGTTATGCCAATCACACAAGTGCAGACCCGGTGTAAATTGGAATATGTAGATATTATACTCGTTCAATTACTATAGTCCAAAGTATTGAAAGTATAAAAAAAGCTACGTAATTTAGCAATTCAGTTAAGAACAAATATCATTGTTATATAGGGTGTCCCAACAAGAACGCAAGATTTAAATGACTGATGCAGCAATTGAATTGTTTCTCTGGCTGTATGACATGTGGCGCCGTCTTGTTGAAACCACATGCCCTCCTCCACATTCATTTCTTCAATTTTAGGCACGAAAAAACTGGTTATCATTTCACGATACCGAACACCATTGACTGTTTGCGCTTGACATGCCTCATTTTTATAAAAAAAAAGGTCCAATGGTTCCTCCAGCCCAAAATCCACACCGCACAGTGACACGTTGAGGATGCATTTGCTTCTCGTGAATCACTCGAGGATTTTGCTCAGCCCAAATACGACAATTCTGCCTATTGACGAAGCCATCAAGATGGAAATGGGCCTCGTCACTGAAGATGATTTTATCGGCAAAATCAGCATTTTTATGTTGTCTCTCCAATACCCAATTAACGAACTCCCTTCAGTTCCTGAGTCAATTGAACTTTGTATGCATGAAGATGCAAATCTTTCGTCAAAATTCGCTGTATAGTGGATTTGGAGACACCAATTTGCTGAGCTCGGTGTCGAATTGAGGTGGATGGAGTTTGGGCGACATCATCACGTACAGCTGCGACATTTTCGGTCGATCGACCTGGTCGAAAGCGCTTTACATAACTAACTGACCCAGTTTTGCAAATTGATCCATTAATTTCTTTACAGTTGGCTCTTTTGGAGCATTATTGTGACCCCAAATTGATCGCAATTTGCGAACTGTAGCCGCAAAACTTTCACCATTTTGGTAAAACACTTTCACAATGAGAATGCGTTGTTCATTCGTGTAGCGATCCATTTTTACTAACCTCGTACCCTCTACTAGCAAACAATAACAATTGTTAAAATTTCAAACAATGGCACTTTGAATGGCACCAAATTTAAATCTTGCGTTCCTGTTTGGACACCCTTTTTATGCCAGCAAATGCGATAGTGGTCCAAGTGCCATTTAATTGATTTTAAGATATTTAAATACTTGCTTTTTAATGAATTTCGTATAATTTTTGCACTAAACAAAAAAACGTTTTTATGAAAATTTGCTATCAAGAAATCGAACTTTTCGACAAAAATCTACGACTTTGTAGTTGCTTTAGAAGGGCACGGACTCACATGGACTGTTTTTAAAATTAACGAATTAAATTTGTAAATGTGTTTGATTAGACCACATTTAAAAATGGTCCCATGGCTTAATTACCGTATTCTACAATATATGGCAGTAAAGTATCTTTTTGAAATAAATAAGTTGTCTTACTGAAAGGAAAATGCAATATTTAGCTGAACTCTTTTATTTGTGGTATATTTTAGATGACTCTAAAATTAATGTTCAGTTTCTAAAGTCATATTATAATATCATGACTGAATGGCTTATAATATTTGGATAAATTGGAGGTATATCCGGTAGCTGGTGTAATGGACCCTAAGGGTATATTTTGAAAATATTGTGTTCTTCGTCTTCTTTATGAATTATCCAGTTTTCCAAATTTAGCGTTTTCAAGAAATCTATTCACTAGACATTTAGCCAAGAGGCAGGGTGGTTTTTACTGCTTTCTTTCCTGCCATTTGTTAAATTTTTAATTTTTTTTTTTATTTCTTTTCCGACTTTCTACGGTTTTGTCCGGAAGCCTGTCATATGGTCACTTTCAAAATAAGAATGAAGGGCATTCTGCTGAACATGACCTATATAAATCTACTCTAACGATACTTTTCTTTCCCAATTTTACGAAACTGATTTTATGCAATGAAAGACCGTAACATAGCAGTACAAAGTGTGTACGGAACTGTGTTTTTTTCGATTTTGGACTTGGACCACTATCATTATTACTGGCACATACTTGTATGATTTTTTACCATATTCATCGGCACAAGCGCTAAGACTATTTACTACGAATATATTCCGGAAAGCGATCTTTCCAAAGTTGTGATGACGCAGAAATATGTTAACATTCTAAAGATGTTTTTAAATATTCCTTTCAATAACAACGAGTTCGGGATTTTAAAAAATTCAACATTTCTTTTAATCCACACATTTTTTTCGCATATTTTCGAAAGTTTTATAATGTTCCCGTAAGTAAAAAGAACTGGAATCGCAACTGCTGCCAGCTGCTACTTCGATCGGATTAATGCCCATTGTTTGTCAAATGCATTGAACAGGCTCTGGGATCAACAACTGACAAATGTATTTATATACTGAATAATATTGATGTTGTTACTGAGACTTAGTGTTCGGTATTCTACAGTATGGAGTTGTAAACTACCTGTATCGATTGAATGATGATTTTTTTCGAACATACCTATTGTTCCTCAATCAAATAAAAATTCCATACATAAAAACAAATCAAAGTTCAATAAAGTTCTACAAAGTTCAAAGTGCGCATTAGCTAGAAGTTAGCACTTTGTGGATGCCTGCTATAGAACGATTTTTTTTTTTTTGTTAAATTCCATGCACAAAAATAAATCAAAGTTCTATAAAGTTCATCAAAGTTCAAAGTTCGCATTAGCTAGAAGTTAGTACGACGTTGTGGATGCCTGCTGTAGAAGGAATTTGTTTAACTTAACTTTGATCGGCACCATCAGTTTACGTTCAATACTAAAGGCTGACATTGACCTCAAATAAAAAGTATATTTTCTATAAACAGAAAAATTCGAATTTTCTCACACAAGTCTGTAAAATTGATTTTCCGAGTGGAGATAAATACACAAAGAGTAAATGAAAATTCCGGTTGAATCTAATACTTAAATGGACACTGCTGCCAGCAATAGACGTGGTACCAATTTAGCGACAAGTTCGCGTTACCATCTCTGACTCAGTTGCGATGTTGTTTTTATACAATAGTTGTATGAATTTTGAATCGTGGCAAAGAAAACGCATAACGAATGATACGCCAAAAGCAACCGCAAAAACCCACAAAGTTTCAACGCCAGCAACAAAAATATGAGCAAGCAAGTCGCAAAACAAGAATCTAATTTTTTGGCTCTCATACTCCTCCTCTCCACACATAAACACAAATGCATTCATTCTCTCGTTTTGTGTTTTGTCCTCTGTCATTTACTTTCTCTTTTTACTTTACTCCTTTAAAATACCGGGTGATTGAGAAGAGAACGTTTTGTTGTACAAAGAGATTACGTTTGTACTCTGCTATAAGAGAATTAACTGTTTATTATCTGCTTTTGTTTGCATTTAGCTGCCGTCGCCATCTAAGATAAGAGGGTAAATTATAAATATGAAGTGTATTTTTTTTCGTGAATTTTTTTTTTTTCCAATATGTTTGCAAATAATTAAAAATTTTTAGATGTTATTTTTTTTGCTTTCCATATTGGTGATAATGAAAAATTGAATCATCAGTTATTGAATTGGTGTGTGGTAAATTCATTAAACGACCGGCTGAAAGTGTTAACCAATATTTTGTGGAATTTTGTACAAAATTTTTTTAAATATACTTATTTTTTGTGGTTTTTTTTTTGTTGGGGTGAGGGTAACGAATTGTTTATGTAGAAGATTAACAGAACTTTGAAATAAAAAAAAAAATTTTTTGAGAGATATGTTCAAACATATGTATAAGCATATATTTGTTGTGCTACTGTGCAATTAAAAATAGTAATTACACAAATTCTTAAAATATGTTGTGGTTCCAATATGGTTTCAGGTCTGCATTCCACATTCCTTGGTATTCCACTATGAAGCAACAGTTTCTAATCGCTGCAATTGAGCAATTTTTGATGATGCTTTACAGAGCTTAATTTTAATGACCACGTGTCGAATCGACTGTAATCATATGGATTCCATACACAATTTTGCATTTGCAAGGGATACCTCAGATCCATCGATCTCTACCATAATCCATACAGTCGATTTTTTATATGCATATGTACATAATATGTATAATAGATATTATATAGGGTTGACCATTTTTCGGTTTCAAAAGTAAATTTAAATAAAAACCGCACATAAAGCTATAATTCTGATGAAACTCTTATTCCAGTATAATGTTCGGATCTTGCCATTATGTACAAAATAAAATGACCGCCTCTGGTTTAGTTGAGGTTTCTACAGTTCCTACAACCAATGGCAGCTTCAGGCAATAATGCGCACCAAACAGTCACTTTTTCCAGATGCAATGGCATTTCCACAATCATTTCTGGGTTCTTCGAGCCCCATATATGACAATTTTATTTGCTGGCATATCGGTGGTTATGCCAGAAATGAGAAATGAGCTTCATCACTGAAGAAAATTTTGTTCGATTGAAAGTCCACATACGAATCACCATAATCACCCCGTAATATACGAAAAGTGCTTACGTTTGAATCACCACATTTGTATTAAGTTTTAACTATTTTTACGCGTTTTTCGCTTGTTGAACGATCCATATTCGTAAATAACAAACCTTTCACTAAATAAATAACGCTTCAGATGACAGGTATTTAACAGCTGACAGCCTTGCCAGACCGATGGTTTTGAAATTACTGAATAGATAACTCGTTATTAGTTAAAAAAAAAATCGACTTAATTTTTGTCGATTTGTAATCGATTATTTTTTGGTATAAAGATTAGTCATATAAACACTGTCGCTGTCGGATATAAACTGAGACAATTCAAAAAGAATAGAAAACAATTTCCTTTGCATTCTATGAGTGAGATATAAGAGAGCTTCCTACATTTAATGAGCTCTTACCCGCATTCTATTTTTCGACCCACTAAAAAACCTGTAGGTCTCAGTTTATCGACGATTCCGAAAGTCACAGTTTGGGAAGCCTTTACCAGATATGTCGATTACTCGACTGCTGGAAGTGGTTGTCAGACATATCGAGGTGACCGTCGCCCAAGTAATGATAGTTGGCTGTGTGCGGGATTGAGCCCGCGATTATGCGAACGATAATCGGCTGTACAAACCATCGCTCCGTTTTATAATCTATGTTGTTACTTCTAATGCTTCAGTGTTGCCGTACTAGCACTAGCCTGCTGACGGATAGCTATTAAAATTCCTTGTGCTTTAACATAAAAAAGTGCATTTTGCGCATGAAAATGATGTTTGCTCAATCGTAACCAAGTTTCCTCTCAATTGATTTTAATGAAATTGTGTGATAATTTGTAAGGCGTTGTGTATAGAGTGTGGCCGGTCGTAGCATGAGAACACGCCACGACTGTGTATATGAGTTTGGGATCGAATCCTGATAAAACCACCTGTTATTATTTAACTGGTGGTCACCTCGATGTAACCTCCGTGACGAATACTTACAGTAATCTACAAATCTAGTAAATTCTTCCTAAACTAACATTTGCTATCGTCTTCCAACTGTAGGTTCTGCTGAGTGAGTCTAAGAACAAAAGGCGTGTAAGCTAAGTGAATTTTGAGAACCTCTCTCTTATCTCATTCATGGCATTCAAGTTAATTTATTTTGTTTTTTGTTCACATATTTTCGAGTTACACGAAAAATCACATCTTTCTACAATCTGTCTTTATGTTCTTTTCGTCAAGGAACGAAACCAGTTAAAGAAAGCTTTCTTTGTAGTACTGTGGCCAGAAATTAAGATTAGTTTTTTGTTTTCTAAATAGTCAGGCTTTAACATTCTATTGCATTCAAGTTATTTCTAACGGTCACAGTATACTTATGCCAACGTTTTTTCAATCCCCGAAACATGATGAATGGTCGCCTTCTAATCTGGCCTTCAGAATCCATTAAGATTCACTTTGAATTTCTTCGATCGATTCGGTGCTAAATAAAACGGATAAGCACGTTGTAAAGCAATTTCAGCTGAATCCTGGTCGAACAACTCATGAACAGCCAATGCAGAGTGCGTTGACACGGCGGAAACATCAAGAGTTTTCTTCATGAATAGCAACCGCTCAAATGCTACTTATTTATTGACAGTTTGACGAACGGCAAAAAACTGTAATGTAATTTAGTCGTTTCAAAACCGTCGATCTGGCAAGGCTGTCAGCTGTTAAATACCTGTCATTTGAAGTGTTACTTATTTGTTGAAAAGTTTGCCATTTACGAATATGGATCGTACAACAACTGAACAATGCGTAAAAATGGTTAAAACTTGCTACTAAAGTGGTGATTCAGATATGGGCACTTTTCGTGCATTACGGGGCGATTATGGTCATCATAATCGAACTATTATATAAAGAATTGTCAAGATTAGAAAGAATTTTGAAGGATTACAGATGTAATCAGGTCTGTGCATCATCGCAATGTACGCATTGCCGAAATATCGCTTCTGTTAGTGAAAGTATGGCGGATAATCCAAATTTGTCGATTCCACGGCCTTCTCAGCAGTTGGGCCTATCTTACAGCTCATTATGGCGTATTTGGCATGTGGATTTGCCGCAGATATGCTGATTGGGTGCTACAGCAACAGGCTTTCAATGCCGATTTTTCGAACAAATTTTTCTTCAGCAATGAAGCTCATTTCTCACTCGGTGGTAACGTCAACAAGCAAAATTGTCGCATATGCGGCTCGTAGAACCCGGAAGTGATTGTGGAAAGGCCATTGCATCTGGAGAAAGTGACTTTGATTGCGCATTATGGTCTGGAGGTGTCATTGGGCCACGTTTTCTGCGGAAGAACCTCAAAAGGATCCACTGCTGCAACCAATCTAGAGGCGGTCATTTAATATACATCGTGTTTCGTACATAATCCAAAGTAAAAGCATTATAATGAAGTAAAAGTTTCATCGAAATCATAGCTTTATGTGTGTTTTATTTATCATTATTTGAAAACGGATAAAATGGATGACCCCATTTGTATAATATTTATGTTTAGAAGGGAAAACTACTTAAGTGAGGTAGGGGAAAAATCAAGTTTATTCGTTATTATTGTTGTTTTTATTTAGGTGCATATTCGCATCCAATCCTTAGTTCAATATTCGATGCATCTCAAGAGTTATAGTAGTTTTTCAAAAGATCGATTTTTGAAAAACAACGTAATGTCTGTAAAAATTTATATATTTTTTGTATGTCAGTCACTATTTATGCCCCTAAAGCGCATATTGACGTCTAAGCATAGTTTCAAAATTCAATATATTTCGAACTTTTTATTAAATTTTCATAATAGCGATTTTTTGATACACATTTAATATCTCAAAATAATAAATTGGAAGTTAAGTCGGTCTTGTTTTTCGTAAACCCAGATATTAAGCTGTGCCAAGAGTTATTGTTTATATTTCGGCTTGGAATATTGGCCATTTCGTCATATTATTATAGATAATTAGTAATTGTATTTTTAAATAATTTTGAGAAAAACGTTTTAATTAATTAAAATTTATTTCTTTTATTTTCAGGTAAGTGCCAACACATTATATTTGTCGATTTAACTCAGGTAACTGAAAGGAAAATAAACTTATGCTTAGAGACTACAATTTTTACAAAAGGTATGATGTAAAGTGAATAACAGTCATTCCAAAATTGGGAGTCATCACTTAAACCTTCACTTTAACAATGTTTAACAATGATTACAATATAGTATCTCACCTCTGGATTAAGCTATTTGTGGGCTAGCTATCTTCGTAAATGAAAGTAAAGTCAAGTTTTCTTTTCGATAGCAAATTGTTAGAGGTTGCGCTGTAGTTAATATTTGTTTCTGTGTAAACCGATAATTGAAGACTTTTCACAAAACTATTGTCTTCCGGAAATTTAAAATGATACATCGTTTGACTTTGGAAAATACTAAATGTGTAGATCTATTGAAAGTGCTCCCCTGTTGCCTCTTCAGGGATAAATCGATGCTCGAATAGGAAGACGAATAGGAAGACGCAAGCGCGGCATTCATCTTACGCACAGCTGTCTCATCTTCAAATCTTCAGTCTATATACAAGGTATAGCATTTTTCGAAATGCCCATCAGTTCAACTAGTTCACGCATCTTCAGCTGACGAGCATCCAATACCAATTTGTGGATTTTCTTAGCCGTGTCTGGCGTGGACACCTTAATTGGTCGATCAGTACGGTATTCGTCTTGGCAGCTCGTACGGCCTCGTTTAAATTCTGGTACCCATTATTCGCTGTAGTTAATATTTGTTTCTGTGTAAATCGACAATTGAAAACTTTTCACAAAACTATTGTCTTCCGGAAATTTAAAATGATACATCGTTTGGCTGTGGAAAATACTAAATGTGTAGATCTATTGAAAGTGCCCCCCTGTTGCCTCTTCAGGGATAAATCGATGCTTGAATAGGAAGACCTAAATGCTTCTACCTGGTACCGGTACTGTCGTAGTTTGACAAGCTCAGATTAATATTTTAATCATAAAATATACGCAATAAAACTTATTACTTTTTGTTTACCATTGAAGTTAAAAATATTTTTTTTTTGACTCACTTTTTTAATTTTTCATTTTTTTGTTTTTTTTTTTTTTTGAATAACTTTATTCAGGTTTTGGAGAAGAAGTTACTGCGTCAAAATCCCGTGAAGCTTTTTTAAATATAGTTATTGCCATAATTTCATTTTGCCCGTTTCGCCTAAGTGCTTATTTCCATATTGCATTAGTATTTACAGCCACAGTTGGGTTCATTCAACAATGAAGTTTAAAATTTTGATGAAATGTGTGAACGGCGGAATAAATCTTTAAATTAGCCAGCGACATTTAGCCATAGTCAAAGCTTAAGTTCATAGAAAATTTTGTTCATGCTATGCATTTTGAACACACACCCGAGTATTCCCATCACACATCCTGCGTTAAATTCCAATGTTTAAATCCTCGTAGGAAAACAAAAATTCATCTGAGTTAATTGTTGGACTAATCTAATGACTGGCTTCATAGCATTTCAATTTAAACTGTAAAATAATTTAAAATTTTTGGTAATTCTTGGCTACAAGTTATTTTAAATTACATATTTAAGGCGTACCAACTTTATACTTATGACTAAACCCAACCTCCCTTTATTATCGATTACGAATAACATTATCTTTTATTATTATTATTTGTTCGACTCCGTTGCATGCTATTTGAATGCCACACAAGTGCATTTATTGGAAATAATCCAAAATATTGCAAATGGTGGAAAATTCATTAATTTCCCATCCCGTAGAATGAGCCAAAGGGAATCACACAGCCACTTTGGTGGCCAAACAAAGATGGGCTTCGATGGAAATATCTCGTATTATCGAAAGCGTTTTGGCCGGCATATGATGGCCATCGAAATGAAATTTACAACTCTGAAGTGCTGATAGTTTTCCCATAAAACAGAGATAAATTTAAACTTGATGACATACAATTTTTGCATAAACAATTTGTGGGTTTAATGTCAACATCGACATTAAATTATAAAATGTTGTATTCAATTGCAATTGAAATTTTCTCTCTATACGTTTTTCGGTATTAAATTTAATCTTTTCAGTGGTAGGGGAAAATTTATAAATCAACTATTTATAGTTTAGAATTTATAGTTTAGAATTTAATCTACGATATATTAGTTTGTTTCCTTTAAATCCATATTTATCATTTTAAATTAATTTCACAAATTCCATACAAATCCTTCGTCAAAACTTGAAATAGTAAAATGATTTCTGGTAGGGAAGGAACGAATGATTTAGCCATCCTCCGGCTTCCAACCTCAGGCAGAACAGAATACGAAGTCAGACTGCCATTTTGAGCATATCGTGGCGGTAACAATTAAGCGTTATTTAGATTATCCAAATTGTCATTAAAGTGATTGTTGTAACGTTCACATGTGACTTACATGAAACTTGCACACAAAGAACCTTCTTGGATAAACAAAATAATAAAAATAGTTGGGGGTTACTTCACAATGTGATTTTAAAAATTGTGTTCAAATATTCAAATCTTCTTTTTATGTGTTAATAATTGCGGTAGTCAAACACTCCACAGAAACATCTTGTTGCTGTATTGAAAGCAAGCGCGGCATCCATCTTACGCACAGCTTTCTCATCTTCAAATCTTCAGTCTATATACGATGTATAGCATTTTTCGAAATGCCCATCATTTCAACAAGTTCACACATCTTCAGCTGACGAGCATTCAATACCAATTTGTGGATTTTCTTAACCGTGTCTGGCGTGGACACCTTAATTGGTCGACCACTGCGGTATTCGTCTTGGCAGCTCGTACGGCCTCGTTTAAATTCTGGTAACCATTATTTTACAGTTGTAAACGAAAGAGCAGACTCTCCAGAATAGAATCTAGGTCGGATTTAATATTGATTAGACTGAGGCCTTTCAAATGGAAATATTGAATTACATAGCGGTGACCAATTTTTCCATGTTTACAAATTCACTGAGATCGTTTAATATTGATGACTCAAATAAAAGTACTAATCGACGTGGCGTCTTGAAACTTAGCACATATGTTTTATAAGGTTGACAGCCTTGTGTATCCATATTTTCTCTCCATTACTTAAAACATATGTTTTAAAAGGTTGCCACTTTTTAACACAATAATTTGTTCAAATTACTGGCATTGGCATCTATATGTCTGGTAGGCTAGTTTTAGAATTTCTCTCGTAGACTTCATGACTCATATTTGCCTCTCGAAGACATCCAATATTGCTTCGCCTACTTCTCGAGGCAATTATAATTCTGTCTCATGGAGCTGATATAATTCTTGTCTGAAATAACATATGTTTGGTAGTAAAATTATTCCATTAATTTCAATGCTAAAAGCATTTGGTTTAGTTACGGTTGTGGTTAGAAAACTTAGAATAAATTCTACATAAATGCTTTAGAAGTCAACTGGAATCTTTTATTTCAGGCTCGGCAAACTATGTTCTTTAAAAAGGTGACCATGGCTTTATCGCCATTAATTTTGTTATTATCTCTAGCACTTTGAGGAAGAGATTGTACCATATTTGAACACCTTGTCCTCAAATCTCTTGTGGAATTAAATATCCTTCGGAGAACCTCTGAGGTCTTTACGGTCCTCACAAAGAACTAAATTTGTTTTCTTTTGCCACTGTTCTCTGTCCAAGCTTGGTTCTGTTTCCTCTAGATGTAATGCAGATGACTGGGAAGCAGAGCAAACTAAAATTTGGAGAAAATGGGCAAAGAAATTTGACTTGTTCTTAAATTTCAGCCAAAACGGGCAATTATTATTATGGTGCTGGAAGTTATAATTAATACTTTTCCCAATTTCTTGCACCTACAATTGGAATTTTATTATATAGTAAAGTTATTAGGTCTGTCCAACATTATCTGTCTGTTCATCATAGTTGTTCATCATTAAAAACTAATTTTATACCGAATAGCATATTAATCTTATATTTTTTGTGTTCTATAGCGTTTCTAAATTCTTAACTTCCTAAAAATCATACTTCCTCACACAGAGTTTTATTGTTTATTTCCTGAGTCATTTTCGTTCATTAACTTCCAGCAGTGCGCTAAATGAATGTCTTAACTAATTCGAAAATCACTGAAGTGTAGAGGAATGAAAGTAATGAAAATGTCTTAAAGTTTTATTTGCAAATGATTAATAATCTAGGCTTTGATTGCAATGACCGCTAATTAACATTAAGGTTGAGTTCGGCTAAAATGAACTTTAGTCAATAACGAAAATGTTTTTGGTCTCAATGGCTGCTCCCTGAATTGTTCACATAAATTTCAATGCTGATAACAAAACCCATCTTTAAAACCGGGAAATAAAGAAAGTTTAAATTTTGTCTGTAGACCTATATAACAGCATACATTCCGATTACCTCGAAAAATTCCTGGATCTTATGTGTTTGAGGAAGTGAACTGGCATCGTTCAAAAGTTGGAAGGTTGTATGCTGTCCGTTGCAAAATCAACAATTTTTTTTTAATACTGTCATATTGAGCTAGACCAAAGTATCAACAAATAATTTTATTATCGCGGGAAGCTATACATAGAAAGAGGGCGGATTTAGAGGTGGACAACTCTTGGCACCAAGATAATGCACCATTCCACTCTGCATTGGTTCTTCGTTAGTTTTTCTCCAATAATTCAACTAATATCCCTCCACTTATTAAGCTTAAAGCTTATATTTATAAACAAGAGAAAGCCATTTTCTCATGTTGCTGGGAAATTTCTTCTCCATTATAATTCCGGCGAGTAGATAGAAAATCTGCACATTCAACATCGCCTGATCAGAATTTTATACAATTTGCAATACGTTTTTTTTTCTTAGTAAATTACGAGTGCGGGCAAAATGTCAACTTTTTGCGTTTTAATGTTAAAAAGCACTTGGAAACATTGATACACATTGATTTTTTATGGAAACACAATCACTCAATTCCTTCTCGTTTGTTTTCTTTCTACTCGCTGGCCTTATAACAACACACAGTAGGAAATTCTTTCCCTCTCGTTAGTATTTTAAGCTCTTTGGTCATACCCTTTTCAGTCGATCAAGGAGGCTCAACTTCGATCGCAGCGCTCTTTGAAAGACATGGTGGAAAGCGATGATTTGACGCTCTTCGCCGATTGGGGAAGATGTTGGTATATGTGAAATGTGGCCGAGGCTATGTTTTGAAAGCCATGAAATAGATTTGGATATATTTATTCATCACTATGGAAAACGTAAAAACATAAAAACTTGCTTTTTCGACACCGCTTTACAAAAATGAATACATTTGTAAAATTGTAGAATAAACGTCGATAAATTGTAAAAATATTCTGTTCAATTTTGGTCTCCAAATTTTTTTCCCATTCGCCCGATTTTGCCCGCTTGTGACAGCTGCGTAGTCATATATTATATTTGTGATCACAAGAGAAACTACTTAAATGAAGTTAGGACAAAGTGCAGTTTATTCATTGACGAGCACACATTGCATAGTGGAAGGTTTTGGAAAGAAATGGGAATAAATCTGCCCGATTGTAATGAAATTTTATGTGGCTATGGTAGAGGAGGGTAGTCGAGTAGTAGTTTTAAATTTGAATCTTACACCTCTAAAGGGGGCTGCCCCACAATGCCTCAAAGTAGGGCATCAAGGGAATTTGATAATTTTAAAACGATGAAATTTCCTTTAGTTGAGGTCTTCAAGGAACATTGCTTTATGTATGTTATCTCTTAAATTTTAGGAGTTATGCGACTTTTAAAATAATGGTTTCTGTTTTCTCACCAACTTTTTTGCCAATAGCGGAAACAAATTCTGCCCATTTTTTCGAAACTTTTTTGTTTCATTAATGACAAAATTCTAGTATTAAAAAAAAAGAATTTTAAAAAGAGAAGCACTTAGTCAAAAGTTAGGCGTAGTTAAAGTTAAAAATTAAAAAAAATCGGTTTTTCGCAATATTTGGAATTTCTTACATTTTAATCCGATTTAAAATTTTACCTTGAATTTACTGCTCTAATTGACGTCTTCAAAAAAAAAAATTGCTCTCCGAAACTTTAGTAGTCATTCGATAAAAATTTTTGTTTTTTTTTTTAAATACTTTTAGTTTACTTTTTTGTCAATACCGGAAAAAATTGTTCTCATTTTTTCAAAACCCCACAAAATTCTAAGTATTTAGAAAACACAATTTTTAAAAAAGAAGCGCTTAATCAAAAGTTATACGTAATTACAATTAAATATTAAAAATAGTCGATTTATCATAATTTTTACCTAAAAAATCAACTACATTCTTTCATAATTATAAAAGAAAAACATGTTAAGAAAGTATAATGTATTTATATTTTTCTGAAAGGTAACTTCATTACAATGTCCGTTGTAAAATTTAAAAAAAAAAAATTTTTAAAAGAAAATTAAAAAAAAAAATATTTTTTTTTGTTTAAATTTGAATTTTTACGAGAGCCAGAACCTACCAAATATAACATATTTTTGACAAAAAATATCAACTATCAATCATATATTCCCGAAACGCGCCACTGGCATCAAAAAAGGAAAACTGGTTTTTATGGCCTGATATGTCGCGAATAACTACGCAAAGGGAATCTTTCCCATTTTGAAAGATTTTTCGAAATTATGAGATTTTCAGTAATAAATCTTTGCTCTTTTCTTCAGTTTAGCACCTCAATACCTAAATGCCCCTACAAATGCAAAATTTGATTTGAAAATTTTTATAATTAATATTTTTGTAGGATATTTTTATCATTGCAGTTTTACTTACGAAAGCTCATTTGAAATCATTATTTCCACTTTTTTCAAAACGTCTTCCACGAGTTTTACAATTTGAAACAACTCCATAGATTTCTGAAAAATATTTCCAACATACTGATATACGATATGTCTACCTTATATTTTCCACGAGTAAAATTGTTAAACATAAAATTCAGTTAATCCTAGCGAAGTTAATATTTTCTGTTATAAAGAGATATTCAATACCTAATGTTTGAGTGAAATATACCCATACCCATTCACATAACTACGGGTTCAAATTCCGACATAGCCATCTACCACTATTTAAGCGGCGTTCACCTCCGTTTGCCTGACGAATATGTCGAGCAGTGGAGCAATCGATAAGTCTAGTGACTGCTTCTCAAGTTCGGAATCGTCGTTAAACTATGGCTCCCGTTGTGTGAGTCTAAAAATTGAATACCTGAAGCTCTCCTATATCCCATTCGCGGGATGTAAAGAAATTTGTTTTTCTTGTAAGTTCCGTTTTTGTCTTAGTGTTTATTACCGTTACCTTGAATAAAATGGGAATTTTTTTTGTACCTTAATTATTATTTTCTAGCAGACAGTCTTATGTTTATCTATGAAGAAAATTTTCTTGAGTGGCAACGCCAACTTTTTTTGTTGGTTTCCAATACCAAAATAGGAATAACATAATATTTTCGATATTGTCTTTGTAAAATTGTGAAATTAAATTGTAATATAAAAAGAAAGATTTGTACAATTCTACAAATATATTATGGAACATATTATGACGTAAAATAATAAGTTGTCTCTATCAGAGTTTTGGAATATTTTTTCACGAACAAATGTCTTGTGGAAAAGAAAATATAGGGTGATTTTTTAATAATAGTTTTTTCTAAAATCGAATAAAACACTCAAATTTACAGCATATATTAAAATTTTGTATTGGAATCGATAAATTGATCTTTGCCATTTCATTTGTAAAGATAATTTCATGTAAATGTTGTCCGCGGCTCCGTCTCAAAATGTCCATTCGGAAGGTCAAATTTGTCGTCAATTTTGCGAGCATTTCGGCTGTGTTACAAGAATAACGCGTGTTATGTTATCTTGTAAGGCTTCAATAGTGTTCGGCTTGTCCACATAGACTAACGACTTGACATGACCCCACAAGAAATAATCAAGAGGCGTTAAATCGCAAGATCTTGGGGGCCAACTCACAGGACCAAATCGAGAGATAAACTGCTCACCAAATTCATCCCTCAACATATCCATTGTTTCACTAGCGGTGTGGCGTGTTGCACCGTCTTGATGAAATCACTTGTCAACCATGTTCAACTCAGCCAATTGGCGGGGAAAAATTGCGTATCATGGTTCGATATCGTTCGCCGTTGACGGTAACGTTTCTTCCACGATCGTCTTTGAAGAAAAATGGGCTGATGATGCCACCAGCCCATAAACCACACCGGACTGTCTTTTTTTTCGGGATGCTTCGGTAATTCATGTATGGCATGTGGCTGTTCATCACTCCATCACCCCAGATGCGACAGTTTTGCTTGTTTACGTATCCGTTCAGCAAGAAATGAGCCTCATCGCTGAATACAATTTTTCGATAAAACAGCGATTTTCCATTGAGTTTTTCTAAGGCCCATTCGTCAAAGATTAGACGTTGTGGTTGTGGTCATTCGGCTTCAATTTTTGCGTGAGTTGAATTTTATAGGCTTTCATACCCAAAACGACATGTAAAATTTTCCTTGTGATTGAGCAACACATGCCCAATCGCCGAGAACGGTGACGAGTTGACATTTCACGATCGTCATTAA
The DNA here is from genome assembly GCA_019455685.1 of Philornis downsi. Lineage (NCBI taxonomy): Eukaryota > Metazoa > Arthropoda > Insecta > Diptera > Muscidae > Philornis > Philornis downsi. Next base: position 48,749 of record JAHXMU010000170.1, read on the forward strand.
CACTGGTCGCTACGGCTGCAAAATTTCCTTCGGTACAAACTCTACGCATGCGAGTCAATGATTTTGTGTCCAACAAAGTAAATTTGGTGTGAAATTTGGAGATATCAACACGAATTGTTGATTCAGCAGGTCGATTATAACGACCATAAAATGGTCGTATCAAACGATGCACATTTGTCACAGAGCACGAATTTTGATAATAAATTTCAACGATTTGCAATCGTTGCTTGTTTTTTAGTCTTTTTAATATGAAATGACAGTGTATACTGTACACTTTTCATTTTGACAGATGGCGTTTGGACGCCATTACCAACCAGTGCTGCCAACCTGAAAAACTTAAATTTTAGGCGAAAGAAATTAAGACAAGCTGCGATTTCAGTTGACATCAACGGCTAGTCTGTACAAATGTTGATACGTAGCCATAACCAGTCATAATTAAAATTTGTCTTATTTAATACATTATTTTATTTTTTATTTATTTTGTTTTATTTTTCTAATTGTGCAATGCCAAATCTTTCAATTCGATCAGTAATTTTTTGGCAAGTGCATTGAAACGCAAAATCTACCATTTAATCTGTATTTTGTATCTATTGGCAACACCGGCATCAGTGCACATTTTGTTGGGATTTGTACCGACGTTTACAATTGTTCTACTACTAAATCACTTTTATTATTATGTATTGCAATTTGAACACAATGAGAAAATAAGTGGAAGAAAGTGAAGTCATCATAATGCACACCGTTCTAAGAAGACATAATGAAATACCAAGAATTCTATAAATTTTCACAAAGATATTCCTCAATAAATTTCCGTTTATTACAAATATGGATATGGGGCTGTATACGAATATAATTCCAGTTTAAATTGTTCATTCGCCATTTCTCAGCTACCTCACCATCACCTCTTTGGAGGTAACCTGAATCATTTTCATGCCGTTTTCACAAGAAAATTGAAAAATGTCTTGAGAATTTTTTTGTTAAATGATTCATTATCGAGCATTTCTTTATGGGCGTCAATCCATAATATTTTATACGGCTGTTGGCCGTCTTGTGTATGTGTATGTATATATATGTACATATGTATGTGTGAACACAAATAGGCATATAACTTTTTGATGACTATGCTAAAAAGTGTAAATAAATAAAGTAAAATAATCAATGACTGCTGCGGTAATATGGCATTATCTGGTATAGCAAAGGATGCCCTTTTGTATTCTTTATATCATTGAGGGAGAGAGAGAAAGAGAGGGAGAGAATAGTGTACGACCCACCCGCCCCAATTAGCGGTTATCGAAAGTGAATCGTCTTTCAAATCGTCATTGTGGTCAAGTGGCATCTCTTTTATGTTGATGGCAGTATTTGTGGTCGTTGTGGTAGTGGTGGTGGTGATGATGGTGTTATCTTTCGCATTTTGTTTTGATTTCGAATTCCATTTTCCTATCCCGCTGTAAACCGCAGAGCCTTATGTGCACCACAGTGGTTTATAAAGTGCAGTTTTTGATTTATTTCAAATATGTATTTCTATTTGAAAATAATAGATACAAGTTATGGGGTCATGCAGAATAAAAATATGGGATAATGGCTATGAAAATCTTTATTAATAAACATATTTTGTGAATACCTTTTCCTTATAAACATTATGTATTTTCAATTATGCACATTAAACTGAAAAAATACACTGAAACTATGTTGTTTGATATCTCATACGGATTTTTTTTTGTATTCATTCATTTGTTTCAGTAATAATTTCACATTTAATATTTATGCCCCTGCGCCACTTGGACATTATTGGGGCGAATTGGCAATATCTATTAAACATTCATATTATATGAAATATTCATTTGAAGAAAAATAAATTACATGGCAATAAACAGAAGTTATGAAAAAGAAGGCTAATTACAATAGAAGCATTTTCATGTTTTCAAATAAATAAGATTTTAGGTTTGTCTTAAACGTTCCCATACTGGATATATTTTGCAATGATTGTGGAATGCGGTTGTATTCAGAACATCCGGCATACTCAATTCGTTGCTTTGTAGTTTCCAGTCTACATTTTACAATAACTAGATTAGAACCATTTCTGGCATTAAATACATTAAATAACCTGTGTTATTCAGCGACTTGAACATGTGTACTAATAATTGAAATTTATATAGCCCATAAATCGGCAATATTGTTTTCGCCACATCCTTGTACAATGTGAATGTGGGATATAAAATTGGAAGATTGAACACTGTTTTAAGCGCCTTATTTTGCGCTCTTTGAAGAGCTTGCAGTACGTTCATATGCATAAATCAACGGAAGGTAACTGAAATAACTATGTTTAAGCGCATTATAAATTAATAGTTCTGTGTTCATATCAAATTCATTTTTAAATTTATAAAGAATACCGATCGATGCCGCTGTTTGTCTTTGACATATTGGATATGTACATTCCACGAAAGATTATTTTGAAAGTTAATTCCCTATTTTTTTTAAAGTAGCCCACTCTGTAACCACTCTATTTCCGACATTTACACTGAAAATATTACCAGTAGGATAAGGTCGGAATCGTAACAACTTTGTCTTATCAGCATTTATAATCAATTTGCTTAATCTTGCCTATTCCAATATAAGCTCCGCATCATGTTCAATTTGACCTCTTAATATGATATCATATTTATATGGATAAAATAAACTTATGTCATCTGCATTTACATTATAAGTTTCCCGTATAGATTTAGATTAGATAATTCGTTGAGGTGGCTTCGAAGAAATACTTCGAAAAATGGAAAATAAAAATTAACTCCTCTAAAACAAAAGCTATAATTTTCCCGTACAACAAATCCCCTAAAAGAAAGCCAAGTATCGGATTATCAGTACATGGAGTCGACATAAGCGTGGAAGATTCTGTCAAATATTTAGGCGTTATATTTGATAAAAAACTAACATTTAAAACTCATGTAGCTGAAGCATGCGAGAAAGCTATTAAATGTGGAAGAGCCCTCTACCCATTATTAAACAGAAACTCTAAACTTAACCATAAAAACAAACTGCTTATCTTTAAAATGTGCATTCGGCCCATTTTAACCTACGGATGTCAAATTTGGTACCCAAAATTGGCGAACTGTCACAGGAAAAAACTGCAAATTGTCCAAAACAAAAACTTGAAATTTATCTACAACCTGAACAGAAGATACTCAACGAATCGATTACATTGCAAATATAAACAAAAACTAATGAATAGCTTCTTAAAAGACCTCACACAAAGATTTGAAGATAAATGTAGATCTTCTAATATAGAACTAATAAAAAATTTGTATCGATAATCATTTTTCAATCTTCTGAAAAGAAGATGCAAAAAGTGATTGTCCTTTAAAATTTTTCTAACTAAAATTAAAGGTTTTCCCTATCTTTTTCCTAAAATGTAAATAAATATGTATATACACAGTTTTCTTTTATCAATAATATTAGTTTTTTCTTGCTGCAATACATTATGTAATAACTCAAACTCTGTATATAATAAAATTAAATAAATTTTGAATTTGTAAGAATGATAGTGCAATAAAAAAAAAAAAAAAAAAAAAAAAATAATAATTCGTTGAGGTAAATCGTGAAAAAAGGGGACCCAATGCACTTACTTGAGGTACTCCATGTTCCACACGTCCCATCTCACTTCTCGATGTTTTTATTTGGACATACTGTTTCCTATTTGTCAGATAACTTTTGATAAGCACAAGCGCAGTTCCTATTATGCCATAAAATTCAAGCTTATTGAACAAAATAACATGATCTACCAAATCGAAGGCTTTTTGAAATCGTAAAAAATTCCCGCCACCCCACCATCGCCATTATCTAAGCCATCGCAAATCGTGTTTACAACATTCACTACGGCTTCTTGATTGGAACTTCCCTTCCTGAATTTTATTTAGCTGATTGCTTTGATCGAAAAATATAATTAGCTGTTTATATAATATTTTTTCAAAAATTTTATCAATTAAAGGTAACAATGCTATCGGTCGAAATTTGTCGGGATTATGTACATTAGTATCTTTTGGAATCGGTGTGATTTTAGAAATTTTTAAAACATCAGGGTACTTTGCCATAGATATTATTTGATCAAATATTTGTACTAGGCACGGCGACACTATATCTACACATTTCTTCAAAGCCTTATCATTTATACCATCATGGCCAGGACTCTTGTTTAACTGAAGATTAAGAATTACATACTTCTCTAACTTCTTCTATACTGGTACGTTTAAACGAAAATGTATTCTGAAATTGTGACAAAGTATTTAATTTATTGCATTCATCATTCGGAAATCGGGCAATCTTATTTTTTAAATCTTTGGGGATTTGCAAAAAATAGTTATTGAATGTATTGCACTTGTTCTCGTCATCTAAAATCAAACTGCCGCCATCATTTTTCAAATGTATATTTGTTACTACATTTCTACTAAGCGTATTATTTAAAATAACCCAACTCTTCTTTAAATTTCCACACGCAGATTTAAGATTTGATTGAATGTATTCATTCATGCAATGAATGTATTCATTTTCTCATATAGATTTTCAAATTTTTCCAAAAAGTTTTTAGTATCTAAAATTTGACCATAAAATTTGACACACCCATCCATCTTTGACTTATGATCAGAGATAGCTAATGCAAGGAATCGTAAACTTAATATCCCTTTCTTATAATGCAAGACATAGTCCGTGAACTGTGAGTCGTATACAGCAGTGCGAAAAATATGGCGAGTAAAACCTAGTGTTGAATTCTTTCATGCGACAACGTTTATTTCATTATCATTGAGCATGGACTGTGATAACGAAGATTTTTTTTACATTCCAACTATTTCCAAGGAAAATTAGTTCCAAATAAATTTGCTTGATATCTACAGGGTAGCACACCAATTGCACTACAATGAAAAATTCAAATAACTATTTTAATTACATATTTTTTTTTTTTTATAGAAAATTCAATTTTATAGATGAAAGACCGTAAATGATTTTGATGTTTATTCACACATATGCGAAAATTATACTTATTATAATTATACGGGATCGCCTCTTTAATTCAGTCAAATTCCTTGGTTTCATTTTGTACGCCTCGTGCTTGCCATAATCCCATAAAAAAGTTTGGTGCAGCTAGGCCAGGTGGCCTTGGGGGTCACCGGAAAGTTTCTGATGAGCTTTTTCCGTCAAATTGGAAAAACAGTGGAATGCCATTTCAAGCGATAGCATTGAAAATCTT
>JAHXMU010000170.1:63984-93860 GCA_019455685.1 Philornis downsi
AATTCCATAACTCGAAATCTCCTCGAATTCTCCATAAGTCGGATTTTATTTTTTAGGATAATGCTGATTCGAGTTAAAGAAGTTCAACTGTATTTAAAAAAATTCAGGTTTTTTTTGGGAAAGCGATTCATACTCAAATAATTATGCGAAATGGTACGAAATGATTCGTGAGAAACTGAAGATTCAACGGCCATCTCTCTTAAACCTACATTTTCAATTACAAGTTTCTTCACTTCATCGATTTTAACTTTAGCTGGAGATGACTGGAGTGAGGCAAGCATTCCAACAGGTTTCGACTGCAATTGAATGCACTGTACCACTCACCTGCACATGTTTTTGATTAAGTTGATTCATCAAAGGTCTTCGGCAATATTTTAAGCTATTTTAGCATACAAAATTTAAGACAAATTATTTGTTTTGATCCATTGTAAAAATTGCAGAGTGCACTTGAACACTATAAATAAACTAAATATTAGAAGAATGTACAGAAGTGGTGACAGATTGATAGAGATGATTGATATGATGGCAGGAGGAGTAGCGGGGAATCCTGTAATCAATTTGATACCTCTCTCGTTGTATTTGTGGAATTAAAATGCTGGACTGTATTGTGAGTTATCCAATAGCGATGATCTTTAGGAGGACTAATTTCACAGTTGGTTTCTACCAGAGAACTAAAAATTGGAACTTGTAATTTGGACCATATAATTTCACAGTCATGTGAAATTATATGTAATCAAATTGATCGTGCAGAAATTATAAGTGGCGATAAATAAAGGATGAGAATTAGAATTAGTGCCAATTCAAAGGAGATTTATTCAGGCAACGAGCTGTGCTTACCAGTTGAGATCTGATTTGTAAGTGATTTTTTCTTATTACAAAACTTTTGGCAACAGTTAATTTCATATGTTACAATTCAGAATTCTGTTACATTTAGTACACATATTTTCACTCAATGGAGATATGTAACACTTCAGGGGCAACAATTTGAGTTCATTCACAATAATATTCTTACAAAAGTACATTTTAATGTACCAAAAAAAGGTTAATTTTAATATAAATTCAATGGTAAATTCAAATATGTATATAATCTTAAAATTATGGCTAAAATATTGAAGTTTAGACAAAAAAAAACGTTATCAAACTCTGCGTCAATGTAGACAACAATTGCGAAAATTAAGCCATAAAAATAATTTTGGCAATCCCTTTATGCGGGCATTTTAAATAATCAATTTCCGCCACTATTTTGATAGAATGTATTTAATATTTCTCGGTGATTTTAGGACTTACAAATTATGCAGTAGTTTTAAATAATTCAGTGCTTGGGAAGTTCATAATTGATGCCATTATCTTGACATCCCTGCATTTTTGGAATTTTTTAAAGTCTACTAAATTTTATTTTTTTTTTTTTTTTTTATTTTTTATAGTTTATTTAATTTTTATTTTTTTTTTTTTGGAAATCAGCTTAGGGTAATTTGAAATCATTTATATACAAATAGAAAAATATTCGTATCCAAGGAAAAGTTTGGTAGGAATAAATGCGCGCTTTGTATCAAACACAAGTAACTCTATAAGGTAAAGTATCAGTTCCCAAGCACACCTCCCCCAAAACAGTTACAATATGTCAAGAAATGCAAGAAAGGCAAGCGAGTTATTTCAATTTATTTCTGAAAAATGAAGACTGTTCGAATCAGTAATGTATAGCTAGTTAGCTAGTCAGTGTTTTAAAATCACTGTGCTGCCATTTTTAGCCACAACGAATGTTTAATTTTATTGCTGATTTTATAGTCATTAAGTTGAGTATTGTTGTTTTGTTATTGTTGTCCGTTCGTCCGGTTCATTCTTTGTTAAACGTTTGTTTCTTTTACTTTCTTTTTTTTTCGTCGTTTCTTTCTTTACGATGTTTATTTATTTTTTTTTTTTTTGGTCAAAGTGAGGTGTTTCCTTTGTTTTCACATTTAGCCAGTTTTTCTTAATCATATTTAACAACCTCTTCACCCGGTAGCTACGCAAAGACGCGGCGGATGGCCTTTAAGCAACCACCCCATAGCGCTTTACACTCAAACTCGTACACACGGAAAGTGGCAACAATGAGTGTTCACAGACACAGAGACGTATAGGAGGTAATGTCTGTGTTGCCACTTTGTTTCGTTTTGTGCGTCGTGTTACAGTTGTTGTTCTTGCTGTTGTCGCTGCTGTTGTTGTGTTCACTTGTTAACCTTTTGCCTTGCAGCCCGTAGTCAGTCATTGCACCCTTGTGTATTATATTTATTCTGTGTATCTTAAATACCGTTATATTGTATTATTATTCCTTTGCCATTTTGTTCGTCTGTCTGTGTATTTGATTCTTTTCTTTTCATTTCATGTCTTAATTCAAATGTGAATCTTTATTGTTGTTGTTGCTGTTACAGCTATTGCAGTCCCACCCACTCTCTGTCCATGATAACCATTGTCTGTTGTTAAACGTATTTATTGTGTTCAGAAAAAGATTAGTTTGGTTTTGTTTCGCTTCGCTTCGTTAGCGATAGCCGATGCTACTGTTTTGTACATTGAAAGAAATATTACGCAGATGTAACGAACAAATTTGTAAATTCTAAGCAAATATTAATTGGGAGCTATCGGAGTACAAATATTAAACTGATATGTATTTCAAGATGTCTTTTTTTTTTTTTTTGCGAGAAAACTACGTACATATTGTGAGGTGATAACATTCGGAGAATTTTCTCGAAGATTGGGTAGTCCGTCGACCTTTCCGTGTAATTGAACGTAAGATTACCATAAACTTATCGTAAGACTATTTTGTGTTATCATGCAAATTACCGAGATTTTTTCCACTTTCAATCACTGATCGGCAATAACAATACTATGGATTTTGCTTCAAATGTTTCCATTTCGGCATTGTATTTGTTGGAGCTTGTACGACAACAGCTTAATCCAGTAAATTACTTTATTTTACTAAAGTTGAGTAGTGCAGAGATCGTAGAGTATTTGGGAAACTTTTCCTTTCGTGATAATCCTTTTTGCAAACACACAACGTTTTATGGTCACATCCAATTGAAGTTATTATCTTCGCCAAAACCCGCTAGTTATGAAGTTAGGGAGTCTCGCAAACCTTTCAGACAGGTTCATAATTTCTGTATCTCGTATAAGTACAGGGTGGCGCATCAATTGTGCTACAATAAGAAATTCAAACAACTTTTTTTTAATCAATGTATTTCATATATATGTTTTTTATTGTATAGAAAATTCAATTTTATTTTATATATATAACTAATTGGTTTTAAAGATGATAGATCGTAAATAACCTACATGCTCATATGCGACACCTGACCAGAAAATTATTCATTGCGGCCTGAAGGGTTGAAGTTGGAATCGCCTCAATTATTATTTTAATAGACTGCTTCAATTCAGTCAAATTCCTTGGTTTTGTTTTGTACACCTCTTGCTTGACATAATCCCATAACAAAAGACTGGTGCAGCCAGATCAGGTAGCCGTGGGGCCCAGCGGAAAGTGGAGTCTCTAAATATTAATTTGTTTGTGCAGTTATATGTGCAGTTGCTCCATTTCGCTGGAATCAAATGCTGTTGAAAGGGATACGTCTTCGACAAAGTTGTAGGGTAAAAAGTCCTTCAACATCTTTAAATAACGGTCCCCATTGGGCTCTGTTTTGTGTTTGTAGCACGATTCGTGTGCCACCCTTTTAGATGGGCATTTAACGCTGGATGGCGTTAGATTTCCTACTCAAATAACTGCTCAAACAGTTTTGTGATTGTTTATCTTAAGATTGTATCAGCGCACGTTAAAGAAGGACAACAGCAATAAAAAAATATGCCATGTATTGAAACTTTTCTGCGATAATGACGAAAACTCAATTCAGTGAAAATGTGAACAGCCAATCATGCGTAATTTCGATTTCGCCTACTCCATTCCTGTAATTTGATGTCGAAGATGTATCACTCTTTGGAAGACCAATGGTCGAAAATATGGATAGAATGAAGGAAATCGTCAAGTCTGGCCGACTTGTATGCACCGCTTCGATTGCCCACGAGTTAAGCATTGCACAAAAATCCTTTCAAACCACTTGAATAAGTCTGGATACCAAAAGAAACTAGATGTTTAGGTGCCATACGAGTTAAGGTAAAAAAAATCTTATGGGCCGAATTTTCATTTGCGAATCGCTGCTGAATCCTAAAGAAGTCAACTCATTTCTGAAGAGGATTGTGGCCCACTTTTCCTCACCAGTCGAATAGAGAGTCTTACACGAAGGTGTCTTAAGAAAACGGTCATGGTTGAATCGTGGTGATCCGGCTCAACGGTGACCAAGACAGGATTGAGGGTTAAGTAGGTTTTGCTATATGTTAGTGGGATTTGGCAATGTATCATCTAATATGAGCTGCTTCACTACAGCTAAGCTCTTAATTCGGACTTACACTGTCAATTGCAATTGCATTGTTTGAAGAAAACAATCGTCCAGATTGGCAATTCCCCAAAAGGAATGACATTTTGTGCTATCAGGATGGTGCCATGACATACACATCGATATGACTAGACCAGAAGCCCTAGAAGCTTGGTTTTAAGGTTCTTATCTATAGCCAGACCCGGAACCTAGTGATTACAAGCTTTTCCTGTCGATGACAAATGATTTTGCTGGTGTAAAATTCGCTTCACGAAAAGCCGGTGAAAATCGACTATCCCAGCTTTTTGGCAATTGGGACGAGAGTTTCTATGGGAGAGGCGTAATGGAAATTTCTTCAAAATGGCAACAAATTATCGAATAAAACGGCGCGGCGCATATTTGATCGAAATCGGATCATTCTAGTCGTGCTAAATAAAGCCTTCAATGTTATGCAAAAATCATGGAATTACTTTTACGTAAACTTAAGAATTTAAGAATTTCGATATGGGTCTCAACCTGACCAAAACTATTCCGGTTCTTTACAGGGAATGAGTCTTTGTAGTTGGGGCTCTCTAGCTATTATTTATCTGGAAGTATCAAGAAACATGTCCTGTGCTGAATTTTCAATCTCTTTTTTTTCTAATTTTTAGTTGAGTAACCTCAGTAGCATCTTATTAGCGATTATTTAAATATATATGGATAACATCAGTTACTAGAAACTACCTTTTCAGCCAGCCTAATTGTTTTCGGCATCTATGACAGTAGAGTCGGAATGAAAAGAGAGAAGATAATAATAATAATAAGCCGATATCACTGAAGAGCAATCGCATCAATAACAAAACTCATTTGATTGAGGTGTCATTGCTCGGGTTTTCACTCCGGTAATAATTTTTTTGAGTTTTCAAATGTAAGTATCAAAAGAAAAAAAAATCAGACTAAGTAGTTCATATAGGGAGAGAATGTAATATCAAGAACTGTTGCCCCTTCTGTGATTTATGTGACAGGCGATGGCGTAGTGGTTGGAATGCGCCAATATTATGCATATGATAGTGGATGCGAGCCTCTTTGCAGCCAACTATCATTATTTGAGTGAAGCTCACCTCAGTGAGTCTGATGAACATCTCGAGTGGTTGAGTAATCGACAAATTTGGTAAATGCTTCCTTCTCTAACAGACGTTCGGTATCCTCGTTAAACAGCACACATTCCATTCAGTGAGTCTAAATATAGAATGCATGTAAATTCACTAAACGTGAGATGATCTTCTATATCTCATCAATGGGATTCAAGGAAATTTGTTTTTATTAGGGGAGGCAATCGTTCTCGACGGTTTTTGTCTTTAGGAGAACTGGTTTAGATTTACTAAACCATTCATGGCACTGAGATTAGTATACGATTATCCTGCTTGACACAAAGGGTTTAGGATTCTATAACATCTATACTTTCCCTGCATCTACGAGTATATGTAAATCATGCTGGCAGCACTTCCGGGTACTAAGTGGATTGGTAAATTCATTATGTCTCCGTATGGAGCATGGGAGATGTTTTCCTCAGTTTTAAATATTGTGCGGGATAATTTTTAAGAAAATTTGATTTATTTAGTTGAAATAATGATTGCTTTTATAGATATTGCAAGATTTTTCAGTTCAACTCTTTACATTCCAACTGGTTTTAATATTTTTCCAATAATTCTATCTCTCTCTCTCTCTTAATCTTTGGTAGGCTTTAGTTTCTTTCCGTGTATTTCCTCCAATACTGTTAATAGAAAAGCCATCGTTATGGCCGTCTTTGTTGTGTTTTCCACTTTAGTTTATGTTCCCTTTAGTCCTATTAATGTCCATTTTGCGCTCTATTTTTTTTTTCTTCTTTTCCTTTCTCTATTTGCTCTCCTGTCTTATCTTTAGTTGTGATCTTTATAAGACCTTTTTTTCTTGTGTAGTTTAGCCACAGTTTTCATTCAAGTTTTCGCTTTTTATTACATGTTGTGGTTGGCGGCGCTTTTATCTGCTATAATATGATAACATTTTTATTTCTTCCGGCAAATTTATGTCTACGTTTGTAGCAAATATGCCACCTTGTTTTAGCAACGAATTTCAGATAGTGTCGTTTCATTCCTTCGTCACGTGTTAATCCGAGATTACGTTCCTAAATATGAGAATTTTAAATGCAATATTCCCTTTATGTTTGCCATTTTGGAAAAAGGTGCGATCAATGATTTTAGAATTTAGTTTGGATAAACTTTGGTACAGGGATTGCACTTCAAATTCATGTGAAATATCGCTTATCGGTATTGTCAACATACAATGACATCGTTAATTCCTTACATATTGCGTTATGTTGGCAAAATCAGTGGGCGACCTTTGGCATTGTCGATAACAAAGTAGCAAACATACATTATTCTTTCATAACATTTGCTGTTCTAATTGTAACACCACCCTCTCTATTGCTGTAATCTGACTACTTTAGCAGTTCAAATAGCCTACTCTTATATGCAAATAATTGTAATTTATACGGAAAATGTTTCTCATTATCCCTAATGTCGGTGGGTAAACAATGGAAATATTTTAATTTGTGTACAATTGTTGCAAAATACTGTGTGAATGCTTTTCATGTTCTGTAGAGCAAACATTACCATGAATAGAAAATAAACATAAATTTATTTCAATTTATTACCACGTATTATTGCTAAAAAGGTCAAAGGGGCACAGTGAGTACTCGTATAATAATGGAACATTAGTAGGAAAAAAAAATGTAAATGGCATTGCGAGCAATGTAATGTGATGTAATGTTACATATTACTAGTTTTATATTAGAAGAATTGCAGAAAACCCTTAGTCGCTGTTGTAAAGTTTAAATCCCTTTCCCTTTAAATCTCATATGTGGGGTATCGCAGAGTATTTCCCATTCTCTAGCATTTGTATGCATTTTTGTTTATAATCCCATTGAGCCATTCCTAAAATCATCTTGAAAAGCATTTGCGACATCCACCCCAATATAGTGGGTATATTAAGTTTGCTACTATATTCAGTGGTTTCAAAACCGCTGGTCCCTCTAAATCCCATGAATGGGGTACCACAGAGCATCTCCCATTCCCTAGCATTTATATGCATCTCTATTTTAGTCTCATTGAGCCATTCCTAAAATCAACTTGGAAAGTTTTTAAAACATCCATCCCAATATGGTGGGTGTATTAAGTTTGCCACTATATCCATTTAGTGGTTTCAAAACCGCTGGTCTGGCAAGGCTGTCAGCTGCTAAATACCTGTCATCTGAAGTGTTATTTATTTAGTGAAAGATTTGCCATTTACGAATATGGATCGTTTAATAAGCGTAGAACGTGTAAAAATAGTCTCAAAACTTACTACAAAATGGATAATTTAAATGTGGGCTTCCAATCGAACAAAATTTTCTTCAGCGATGAAGCTCATTTCTTATTCGCTGGTTATGTCAGCAAGCAAAATTATCTCATATGTGGCTCGGAGAATCCGAAAGCAATTGCAGAAAAGCTTTTACATCCCGAAAAAGTGACTGGTGCGCATTTTGTTCTGGAGGTGTCATCAGGCCGTTTTTTTTTTCAAAACTACCTCAAAAGCATCGACTGCTTCAACCAATCCGGAGTTGTATTTCATACATAATGGCAAGATCCAACTATTATAATGAAAAAGTTTCATCGAAATCATAGCCTTTTGTGTGTACAACATAAAAATGGATACCACTATATAAGTCAATTTATTTATTTATTTATTTCGGCAAGAATACGCAACAATTCATATATTAAATTTAGTCTTCTCAATAATATAAATAATGATATGATTTTAAAGATGATACGATTATTAAAGACATAAAATATGAAAAGACTAACTTAGAAATTAATCGGTATATATTCTCGAAATATAAGATGAGGTAATAAAGGTTGCTCACAATTTACTTGAAAATACTTTACTTGCTAGTAAATTGTACATTCGTGCTACTCTTACTACAAAAGCAAACCTGATGAGCGTTTTTATTTTAGGAATAAGAAGTTCTTGATTACGAGTGGAATGTGAAATGAATTAAAAAGAAATTGAGGACTACAAAGTCGAACAACTTTATAAAATAACAACAAAGACCTCAAATCGTTATAATATTCGAAACTATAGCCCCAGAAACGCCTAACATACGGTTCTATATATGAAAAAGACGTCTCAGTGAATATCTCATAGTATCTCATAACTCTATTAAACACCATCTGAATTTTCCTCACATTTTGTATATTAGTGCCACTATATATAGTTCTAAACAATACAGAATTCTAGGCATGATATAAGCATAAACAAATACCTCCTTAATCAAATCGATCTAGGCAACAATAAATCAGCGTTATAAAAACTTGAAAGTGACTAATTTAAACACCGGACTACATTATCCACATGATAGTTAAAGCTTAGTTTGTCATCTACAACTACTCCCAAATTATCACAAGTTTTTGTCTTGATCTTTATAGAAATGTACATCGTTTTGATCATGTCCATCTGTCTGTTATATCTGTTGCAAGCACTATGGAGGACCTAAGAGCTTGAGCCAGGAGTCTGATATATAAAGGGTGGCGCATAAGTAACGTTAACGGCGACTTTATTGAATGCGTTCTTTCTTGTACATCATTTGTTTTTAACTCGTAAACCAATTGCAACTTACATATATGGGAAAAATGTAACATATGTAAAATTTTTTGCAAAGACCGCCTAGATATCTCTAATTGCTGAGAACGTCGCCTGGTTGAAGTTTCGAGGTTTTCCTCAATACTTGCTTGTACTCGAGCAATGGTCACTTCATTTTGAATTGCACGAGGTCTTCCAGCACGAGGAAGATCACAGACAGCCCCTTGTTCAAAACGCTGAACCAATCGGTAAATTGTAGGAGCCCTAGGAGCATTTCGAACATGAAAGAAATTTTGATATGATCTGAATAATCGAATGTTAACTTTCAAAGTAAAATTGAACAACTTTGGTTCTTTGTTCTGCGCTGAGCCTTTCCATCATAAATTTCCCAAGTAAAAAAAGACTTAAACAAAAACTGTATTCACTGATCAAATCTTAGCGTTACTTTTGTGCCATCCTATATATATATATATATATATATACTAGTGGACCCGGCAAACTTCGTTTTGCCTTCAAAGTTGTTGTTTCGGCACAATTCGTAGTTCAAGAAAGAAAATAAAAATATAAATTCGAATTCATTTAAATCAGTGATAAATTATTTTTATTGTAATGCTTTGTGGTAAACAACATTTGTTGTTTTTCCATTTTCGGTGTAAATATACAAAAGCGATGGTTTGCCAACGCGCGAACAGGCTACATACAACTGTCCACGTGAGAAAACTGGAGACTCTAAATTCACTCCACAAATTCGTAAGGATTGGCCTTGCGCCTTATTAATGGTAACCGCAAACGCAAGGCGAACAGGAAACTGAAGTCGTTTAAATTCAAATGGTAGATCAGAGGGAATCATTAGATGCGTGGAATGAATACATCTGCGCCGTTGAATTTTCCAGTTAAAATAGTAGCTTCAATTACATAAGCCATCAACCTTTTAATAGAAAGTCTTGTACCATTACACAAACGGGGTTAATTGATATTGCGAAGCATTATAATAGTTGCTCCAACTTTCAATTGAAGATTATGCGGAAGCAATCCTGGTAAGCCCAACGAATTCAAAAATTCTGTTGGATAATTCACAACATGTTCTTCATTGGTAACAGTATCGACAGACTTGTACGACACCAATTCGCCAGGAATCTTTGATTGTATAGCCATGTTTAATTCACTAACATCTTTGTTCTTTGCGGCTAAAATTGCTCTGTCACTCAACCATGCATGGCATGTATATTGTTGTGCAATGTTAGTGAAAACGCTTTCAATCAATTCCTCTTTTGACTGTACGAAACGGCAAAAATCATTTGGCAATGTTATCTATCCAGTGTCATCAACAGGAATTGCACCATTCCCAATTTTCAGCAACTGGTTAGAGAACTTCTCAGCAGATGGATCATTCTGCAACCGAACACGAACGTTGGTAGTAATTTTCAATGTTTTAACAAATTTCCATAAATATGAAGACTTTAAGCAAGCGTTAATTTGATCGGCTGCTGTTGATCTAGGAATGACTGGTAATGTTTGCCTAAAATCACCTGACAATAAAATCAACGCACCACCAAACAACTCTGAATTACCTCGGAGATCTTTCATTGTTCTTTCCAAAGCTTCGACAGATTTCTTATTCGCCAAATGCGGTCCGGCCACCATCTAACAAAGTGGCTGCAATGCCAGAAGACGCCAATGCCAATGCAATTTAATTCTGGGAACGTATCGTTGCCAACAACAATGAAATTAAATAAGTTTTTCCGGTGCCTCCTGGTGCATCCAGAAAATAAAATCCACCGGCTTCACTATTGACAACTTGCATAATAGTATTGTACGCCTTTTTTTGGTTCGCATTCAATGTGGAAAGTTTTGCGTGAACAATAGCATTTAATGCGTTGCGATCGTATTGTTGTTCACGTTGCAGTTCTAACTCAAAAATGTCATGCATTGCACGATTAAGTGATGGCATTGACAATTGTGCTAATAGCTTATTAGCAATCGATAAACAGAAATCTTCAATGCAAATCAACGCTTCATTGTAAATTTCTGGCGTGAAATCCATTCCCGGATTACGATTTTCTTGACGCACTCGAAACAGTAGGCTGTCTTGAAATTTTGTCCACAGTTCAGATGGATTCGATGGAAAACAGGTAGACAAAATAATTGCAAACAAAGCTCGAATTTGATAAGGATGAGCAACAACTGCTGCGTCTGCAAGTGTTTGTTCCCAATGAATATCGTTTTCCAATAATTGAGCTGTTGACACGCTTGTCGATATGTCGTACACAGAACTCCATTGACTGTCCTTAAGTGTCGAAATGATGTTGGACCACGTACGTTTATTAACAGCAAACGTAAACAAAAACACTCAGCATTATTTGGGTGAACAGTATAAATACGCCCCAAAGCATTACTTGAATGATGTTTATCAACACGTTTTCCTTTCTTGCGCTGTTGGAGCTCCTTTTTTGATACATTCCACGTAAAATACGTTGGCACTTCTGTGTACAATAATGTTCTGGCAAAAGCATCAACTTCACACAATTTAAAAAATGCAGTTAGAGTTGTATGAGATGGTAATAGAGCTCTCTGTGCAGCATTTTCGGTAGTGAAATGCACACGTTAGCCACTTTCAAGATGAACAGCTAAATGAACAACAGCTGGATATCTCTCGTGAATTTGAAATGAAAAAATACGCCAAATCGCTTTATTACTGCTAATGTAACGCCCCATTTGATACAGATGTATTTCGTCATTTCTATTTGAATCAGTTGATCCATACACGCCCATATCACTACCTTTATTTACATACTTGCAAATGTATTTAATGGACTTGACAGAATTGCAGTATTCGACATTAATATGAGCTTTGAATACTTTCGACAATAAAGGTGAATAGGGCACAACCCAACGGTTACCGACGACAACATTTTGATTTTTTTACTCTTATGGTAATTGATCTACCATTATCTTGAGTTGATCGACGACGATATAATGGGTAATCATCATTTCCAGTGATTGCATCCGAAACCAAAGCTCTTGGATAACGTTTACTGCATTTTCCATCAAGCATACATGGTGAGTTAATATTGAATGCTCCACATGGACCGTGTATCATATTTTGCACAACAACACCATATAATTCAGGATCACTTATTTGATCTGGAATTTCAGCACATATCACATTGTCAACTTCATCCGGTGTGATTTTATTCTGTAACCATATTAATATGTGAGCGTGTGGCAAACCACGCTTTTGCCACTCCAGAGAATACATCCAGCACTTGACTTCACCAAACACTTCAGATTTCACGATAAAATCCATAAGCGCTTTCAATTTTTGCTTAAAAACACGGGCAGTGATATCATGGCGGTCAACTGGAATTTGGCCAACAAATAAATTATCTTTGATGCCACTCCATTTCGGATTACACGTAAATGTTATAAATAAATCTGGTCGACCGTCATTGCATCCTGCGCCTACTCATGCATATGACGTGGGCTGCCTGTGTACGTTGAAGGCAAAATGGTCATTTTCCCAATATCATTAACATTACCGTCATTATTTATAGCATCACGCAAATGAATATACTCCTCCGAACGTAATTTCTTCTGATTAAACTGTATGAAATTTAGTCGTTCACTTTCAATTTTAGCGTACATATCAACAACAAATTGATGGAAAAGTCTACGACAATGAAAAATATGGTTAGTATCATTTTGACGGACCATAAGACGATATGCATAATAATTCATTGAGCTAACTTTTTTATCACTAAATTTTATGACTAAATACAGTCACTAAAATGACTGTAATTCATGAACCAATACAAATACAGAAAGCGTTCATACATAAAAACCTTGGTATTAACTTCAGCTTTAATATGCACTTTGCAGAAACAAAATCGGTTCACGCATTCCAGAGAACATCAATTACTAACACAATGATAATTATTTTTATATATATAGATAGATAGATATATGTATATATACATATATGTATATATATATATTTTTTTTTATTAAATTATTTATTACAGTTTAATAAGATAGCTGCAATTTTTTGTTATAATATTGCTTCAGTGCCAGATTGACTTTATAGATACTATATAATGGTACCATAACAAATATTAACATTGAAATATTTAATAATAAAAGAGACAAAGACAACTATCAGGTATGTTCCAAAAAAGTTGTGGAATTAAACTGAAATACGATTTGAAAAGTTAACGTTTCGTTTTGGATGTTCTGGAAATGAAGTGGTTTGTTGTTTCATTTTCTCATATGAAATGAAGTTCGAAAACAGAAGTTGTCAACAGCTGATATTGACTTGAAAATAAAATTTAGTTATTAAAACTACTATTTGTGATTTTTTGTGCATAAAACTAAAGGATAAATAAATAATAAGGACAAATAAATAAATAAAGGATAAACAAATAATGTATGCGGTGTTAGTGTCCACTATATACCAAACCAATGAACAAGCAACATTACAAAGGCGAATTTTGCGGGATCACTCAAATCCTCTGGATATGGGCGACACTACATAAGTACACACATGTATGTACTTAAGTACATTCAATATACTTTTAATAAAAACTATTAGGTTTTAACAAAATTATCGCATCAACAAAGATGCATTTCGTAACATTTTACATTGCACAAAATTGAGACTGCCCAAGTCATCCATTCCGGCAGAACTACAGCATGCTGCTACATTAAGGTTTTTAGTAGAAGAAGGATTTCAACGAGGGGTCGGAAAAGGCACTAATGTGGCCTTAGCAGGGAGCGCCACCTGCAAAATTTTAAATCGAGTGCTTATTGTTCTAGAAAAATATATTTGTTGATGAACAAAATTTGTCTAAGCGCCACTTCATGCAAAAATTTGGTATTCCCGGTGTAGTAGGATGCATTGATGAAACTCGCGTGGGAATTACTAAGCCGCAAAAAGATTCCACAATTCTTCCAATTTTACATGGTCCCCTTTTTCCAGGTCTGGATTGTTTTGCATAAAGCGTAGCATTATTGCATCCTGCATAGTATTCTTGTGTTTCCCTTCAAACAAGGGAAATTTTTATTCAACCAAAGGAATCTGAACACTTTTATTTATTATACTTACATGTTTATTTGGAAAAATTTTTGTTTCACAATAAAATTTCAAAGTATTTTTAAACCACTTCTTTTTGCCTAAAAGTAGTTTCTATAACAATGCAATTCACTACGATTTGATGTTCGAAAACAAAACAGAAATGAAAAGTAAAAAGTAAAGTTCAGAACACCCAAGTGTCAAATTGAAGTGATTTCAAACTACTTTTACTTCAAAGTAGAATCTGGAACATACCTGTATGTTAGAAGCATTTCCAAATTATCTATCAAATGTTATTTTAATTGGACTTTAAAAGCTGATAAAAGTGAAGGCTCTTTCAAGTATACTAGCCATTGATTATACTCAAATAATCCAGCAAAGGTAACACGTTGCCGCTGTGTTTCGCGAGAAAATCCGAAAATTCCAAGTTTTCTTATCCATAATGGTCAACTAGATCAAACGCTTTTGATAAATCGTACCTGTACTCTTTCTAAACCCGTCTTGCCTTTCAAACACAATTCTATTTACATCGAGGTAAGCTGTGACTTGTTCCAATATCGGCTTCTCAAAAATCTTACTAATAACTGGCAATATTGAAATTGATCGAAAATTCTCAGGTGTTTGTGCATTCGAAAACTTGAGAATAGGACAAATTTTGTGCACCTTTAATACGTCAGGATAAGACGATTCATTAATCATTTTACAAATATGTATATTGTAAGAACTTTTGCAATCAATGATTTTCTAGTTAGCAACATTTTAGATGAAATTCTATCATAGCCCGGGGACTTATTTAATTTCAGATAGGCCATAACCCTCTCTATTTGAAAATTATTCGGCCTTTCGAGACCAGAAACTGTTCTAACTGGTATTAAAGTTCTGATCACATTTCTATCATCATTATAGCTTTGTATTCTTCTTCTAACCCTCTAGACAACATCAGAGAAATAATCGTTAATGTGCGTTGCTTTTTTATCGTCAATTAATAAATCGCTCCATTATATATTATCCCGTTGGTTATTTACCAATTGGTTACTAAGAATTTCCCACAGCTCTCTTATATCTCCCTTACAATATTGTTTGAAAAATATGTATTCATTCTATTTCTTTCACAAACTTTAATAATTTTGCTAATTCTTTTTAAAATTTCATTTTATTATCTGCACAATTTATTTTTCCTCCTCAACCCCAACAGTTTGTTTTTATAATTTTTCAAAGATATTCGTGTTTCTAAAGTATTTCACAATCATATCAAAATGAATTCGAAATTGGAAAAAATCGTTTTAGCAAGAAAAAGATCGAAAAATCTGTATTTTTCTGTAAATTTACATTAACATTTAAATTATTTATTGGTTAATTAAAAGCTATAAATGGATAAACACGGGAAAGACCCAGACTCGTACACTTCTTGAAGGAATAACTTCAAATAGTGTGCATAGCTTTAAAAAAAGCTATTAAAAATTCAAATTATTACTGCAAAACCGATCAAAGTCGACAAGTTATGTACGAAAAGAGGGTTGGTTAGTTGGTAAACCCTGAAGACTATTCCAGTTTTTACATATTTGTAAGAAACTGCACTAATAATTGGCATGGTTATTGAAAAGTACTATAAGATTAGATTCTTCGGTGGAAATCAAAATAGTTTGACTCTTCCACTTATTTGGCCCTGGATGGGTTAATAAATTCTCTTGGACCTCTTGGATGACCCGATTTGATATTTAAAATGTCTGCTATGTGTTCACTTATTGAAAACAATATACGATGGTTGGTAGTTTATGGACAAGTGAAGGTCACCCTAATTGTGATTTTAGTTATTCCTAAAATACTTATAATACGATTTTTTATTGAAAGAAAAGAAACCCCGAAATATTACTGATGAAAAGAGGGAATGCTACATTATTAACTTCTCGTATTCTTTCAATTTTTTCTTAAAGCGTTGCTTCTTTTTATGTTAAATGTTTAAATTTTGTTGGACTAATAGTCAGTTCA
Source organism: Philornis downsi (assembly GCA_019455685.1). NCBI lineage: Eukaryota > Metazoa > Arthropoda > Insecta > Diptera > Muscidae > Philornis > Philornis downsi. Next base: position 80,071 of record JAHXMU010000170.1, read on the forward strand.
GGAATCACACAGAATGATTGCAATTTTGTTCTTATTTTTACGTTTTCAAACTTCTTTATTAGACATTTTAGAACTAATTTATACTGAATATTTATTACTACCAGACACCTTAACAAAAGTTCAATTCCGTTTCAGTTTTGATATTGTAAATTTGTTTAAAGTATTATACATTAGAAATTTCTTTCTAATTCATGTCAGGAACGACAACTCACTTCATATATTGATTAGTCTTTTATCTGAAATGAAATTGAAAACCTGAATCGATTCTCTTTCTCTATCGAAACATAATGAAACAAATATTTTGATTCGAGAATCTGAAACCAAACTGTAGTTTTATGCAGTTTTATTTCCTAATATGAATCAAAACTGAAACCGTTTCTTGGCGAATGAAAATCTTGTTATTCTGGCGCCTGCGAAAGATAAAAATTGTTAAAAAAAATTATTTTTGAATTTAAGAAATTTTCATAACTTGTAAAAATTTTTTTAATTAAAAAATAAAATAAAATACAAACAAAGCATATCATAAATTGAATCAAAATCAAAATTGTTTGTAATTTGGTTTTGGACATATGGCATAAAATTCAATAGAATTTTGATTCAGTTTTCGAAATCAGAATCAAAATTGAATGTATTTAGATTCTAGAAACTAAATCAATTCAAAGCTATTTTCGGATTTGATTTCGTTTTGGTGACTTAACCTTATTGAGCAAATTTGAAAATTTCGGTGTCAGCCAACTCGTATTAGTCAAAATCCGAAGTTTACAGTTGCCACTGAATAGAGGTCAGTCAGCTGGAGTTGAGTTCTTCGCCTGGTATTTGCTAAAATATTTGTAGAATTGAATAATTGCATCAGTTGGGTAATTAAATAATGGAAAACAGCAGAATAATTGTTCGCTCCAAAAAAAAAAAAAGTTGTCTGCTTACTGTTTTATTGCCAGCCGCTGTAGTCTTTGGTATGTTTCAACAGTTCAGAGTTTATTCTTTTCCCTCCAACCGCCTCTCTCTTTGCCTATCTTTCCCATAGAGCTATGCAGTGGATGCCATAGTTATTTACTCATTAATATCATGATAAAACGCAAAAGCTAATAAATAAAACGAGCGTATGGAAAATGTGGGCGTCATACCACGGCCCATATGAACACATGTGATCACGCAGCGTATGTGTGTTGACTGTACCCAGAGGCGGAAAGCCTTCTATCATATCTTTTCATGTCTTCCATAGGATCCATAGGATGGGCCTGGCAGCCACATTGCTTTTTCACTTCCATTTAAAATTGCCTGAAATTGGAGGCAAGGACTTCTGCTTTAGCTTCCAAACGAAAGCCTGTACGTAAAACACTACGCTTTCGCTTTCAAAACGAAAGTATGCAAACAGTAGTCCTTCTTTTCAAAGCAAGTGTCTTTGGGATTAAAGGAACTCTAATTTAAGGGGATTATTTGGCAATATTTGCTGTTTATAAATAACAGTATTATTTAGCAATATATACATAGACTATATATATATAGACTACCGATTTGAGGTAGCCCCATAGAAAATAATCGCATGGAGAGAGATCGGGGCTACGTGGGGGCCATTCAATATCCCCCCTTTTCGAAATGAGTTTTCCAGGAAAAACATTTTTCAGCAGCTCTATGGATACCCTAGCCGTATGACATGTGGCCCCATCCTGTTGAAATCACATCCTCGAGGTATTGCCTTGAAGTTCTTCCAAAGCTGGCACCAAAAAGTCTGCTAGCATGTTGCAATAATTGCTCGCTCTAACCGTTGTGAACTGAAACACGAACACGCTCCACAATGTCGGCTGATCTTGCAGAAACTGGGCGACCACGAACCGTAATTGGTACTGTTGAGCCGGTTGTTTCGAACATTCTGATCCATTTTCGTTTCACATTGGCGCTTGGAACTTCACTTAAATCGTGTAAACCGTGTTCATGCCGATACAAACGTCGTGCAGTAATCACTGATTTATTGTTTTCGTAATACGTTTGGACACAAAATGCACGCTGCACTCCCGTGTACGGCTCCATGGCGACTAAATTTCCAGGAAGCGGCGCAGCAAACAACATATCCCCCCGCCACCCCGCGCCACGCGTTACCGAGAAATTGAATATTTAAACCGCCAACACCCTTATGGCCCACCCTGTATTATACCATCTGCTGGAAGCAAAAGGAGATGTGTATCGTATCTTTATAACACAAATAAAGTAGGTTTTCTGTAACGCCTTTTTCGGGAACGTGCAGTGGAAGTTATACCCATTCCAAAATAAGGCCTTCTGCATGGTTAAAAGCCGCTGCTGATTAGGTAAACTAGCAAGCGTTTGTGTGCATGTCGTGTTAATTGCAAATTCAAGTAGTGTTGATATACGCACTTCCTCGCTTATCGGCTTTTTAATAAATGTTTGTGCTGTTTTCTATGCCTTGTATAGCCAGTCATCGTTCCCTGGCTTTCTTCCCTTCCTCTTTCTCGCTCTCTCTTTTGTTCCAAACAGCCAATAATAAACATAATTTTTATATTTTCATACTAAATTACTCTTCGACTGCATGCCGAAATATTTTCATGAATATTTTTGGAATATATTTGACTCATAAACTTCTTTTCTTGCTCCAGAACTCACTCTATCATCTATTGTTCGCCGGGAGACATGAATGAACGTGTGCATAACTTTCCATATTTTAGTATGTGGTTTAGTATACTTATAAAAATATTTGTGTGTGTGTGTGTGTGTTTTTTTTTGTGATACCTTCGTAAAAACAATCATTTATTGATAATCAAATTTAATAAATTTATATTTTTGTGTTATGTGCAAAAATGAACGAAAATCATGGCATTTTTCAATTACATTCATTTTCTTTTGTTGCACGTACATACGTATATATGTGTGTGTGTATGTTTCTGTTTTTTTTTTGTGTGTGCGGTCGGAGCGAGTAATGTTGTTATCACAAGTGTTACTTCCGTTACTCACACACATGTTCACAGGAAAATGTACTTACACTGGAGAGTTAGAGAGCACGTGTTGCGATTTAATTTGTAAATGTAAAACTCTGTAAATATAAAATTACTTGAAGCGTGTAAACGAGTGGTTTACAATAAGTTTTTCTTTATTCCTCTTTACAGTTTAAATTGTTTAAAATTTTCCAGAGAATGAGTTACATTGTGGTTTAAATTAGCAATTGACGTAACTAACAAATGTTACAGTAGACCAATTTTTATGTTTTTAGGATTTCACAGTCCCTTTCCTAGGACTTGATAATCACAATATTTTAATATAAAAGAGTTAACGTTCAACATCACGAAAGTTGTTACTTTAAGGCTGCTACTATGCTAAATTTTCGCGGTAAAACTGCATACAAAACAAAAAAAAAACTTATGAGATTTAGATTTAATTTTTTTCCACCATATAATACTGAGTCCTTTTGCAAGGACATTTTTATTAAACGGCAAACCCCAAACTTTTTTTTGCTGAAATCGAAATAACTTAAATTTCTGCGGCATTTCGATAGCACATTTTCAAACTTATGAAATGAAATTCGAATAAAAAAAGGCATAATTTTACAATTTTGCAAATGCATAATCGATCACATATTATGACGTATATAAGGGTGATTCCAAAACCACAAGACACAACAAAGTTAGCAAAAATTGTCTTTATTTTTTAATATAAACTCCTATCTATTTTGATATTCAATAGCTTCTATAGTCTGATTACAGTAAGAACTGTCAAACTGCTTGAAATAGACATCAACCGCAGACTCCACATATTCATTGTCGGCAAAACTTTTATCACCGAGGCATTTTTTCAAGTTTAAAAATAAAAAATCGTCCGAGGAAGGTAGATCTGACAAATAAGGTGAGCGATGAAGCAATTTGAACTTTAGTTCGATAATTTTGACCATCGCAACACTGGATGTGTGGACTAGAGCATTGTCTTAATGAAACAACAGTTTCTTTGTCGACAAATGCGGCTTTTCTCCATAATTTCATCACCTAAATGCTGCAATAAATTATTATTATTATCTGAAGATAATCAATAAAAATAATCGTATACGCATTCCATAAAACAGACCTAGCTTGCAAATGGAACCGTCTTTGCCACTTGTGGACACGATTCCCTAATTCCAATCCACTGCTTTGACTGTTCCGATTCCTTTGTCTTAGGTGTGAAGTGGTGGATCTATGTCTAATCTGTGGTTATAAATTGGTGCAAAAATTCGGCTTTATTACGGAGGAAACACTCTACTGAAACATCTTCTCGACGTTGTTTTTGCTCTGTTCAAAGCAAACGCAGCACCCATCTTGCTCACAGCTTTCTCATATTTAAAACTTCGATTAATGTACAAATATATGGTTATAAATTAATGCAAAAATTCGACTTTATTGCAGAAGAAACACTCTACTGAAACATCTTCACGACGTTGTTTTTGCTCTATTCAAAGCAAACGCGGCACTCATCTTGCTCACAGCTTTCTCATAGTTAAATCTTCGATTAATATACGATGTATAGCACGTTTTGAAATGCCTATCATTTCAGCTATGAGTAACTCACGTATCGATCATCCAATACCATTTTGTGTATTTTCTTAACCGTGTCTGAAGCAGACACCTGAATTGTTTGTCTTGGTAGCTCGTACGGCCTCATTTAAACTCTGCTACCCAATATTTTATGGTCGTAAACGAAGGAGTAGACTCTACCAGAGTAGAATCTAGCTCGACTTTAATATTGGCTATAAAGGGTGGCGCATAAGTAACGTTAACGGCGACTATAATGAATGCGTTCTTGTGCATCATTTGGTTTGAACTCGTCAAACCAATTGCATCTTATATGGGAAAAGATGTAACATATGTAAAATTCTTTGCAAAGACCACCTAGACATCTCTAACTGCTGAGAACGTCGCCTGGTTGAAGTTTCGGGGTTTTCCTCAATACTTGCTTGCACTCGAGCAATGGTCACTTTATTTCGAACTGCACGAGGTCTTCCAGCACGCGGAAGATCACAGACAGCCCCTTGTTGCCCAAAATGCTGAACCAATCGGTAATTGTAAATTTCGATATGATCTGAATAATCGAAAGGTGACTTTCATAGTAAAATTTAACAACTTTGGTTCTTTGTTCTGTGCTGGGTCTTTCCATCATAAATCTCCCAAGTATTATTTAGTTAATTCTGTGAAGAGACGAAAAAAAAGACTTAAACAAAATATGTATTCACTGATCAAATCTTAGTGTTCCTTATGCGCCACCCTATACTTAGCTTAAGATGTGAGAAAAATAAGTGACGAAAAATATTTATTATATAAAATGAGTTTCACTCAAAAAACATGGTCCAAAATTGCTCGAACTTTTTTTGTTTTTAAATATCTCCGCGGCCACTCCATGATTTTTGATGACCTCTGCCGACAAAATACTTTAGAAAGGAAAGATTTATGAAATATGATAGATTTTTAAATATATCTGAGGTTACGAGGAACGAGGAACGTTTTAAGTGACGCTAAGAGTTTTATTCGTTATTATTTTTGTACTTTTTTGACGCATATTTACGTTCAATCCCCATTTCAAAATTCGATATAGCATTTTCACATATAATAGCAATTTTTGAAAACAGCAATTTAGACGAAATCACTCAATCTTCCCAAATTCAGATATAAATAAGAACAAAAATTTTGTCGTTATTTATATATCGTTAAGGCATATGGTGCGGCCTAAGTGCGACTTCAAAACTCCGTATATTTCGAAAGTTATAATAAATTCTTTTAATAGCGATTTTTTTTAGAAAACGATTAATATCTCAAAATGAGAAATTCCCAGTTAAGTCACGTTTCCTTGTAACCACATATATACTGACATGTAATATAATATAATATATAAGTGAAATTTTATCGGGTAGTCTTTATTAGCAAACAAAGGAACTGGGAGCACAAAGTTTTATCTCACCCACCGTACTCCGCAAACCTCGCCCCGTCCGGCTATCATGTTCGCAGTCTGTGAAACCACTTAAAGCATTTGAATTTCCATAACGACGAAGAAGTGAAAAATCGAATTGAACGCATTTTTCAGAAAAACCACGCGAGTTTTATGAGAGAGGAATTGAAAAGCTACCAGAACGGTTGGAAGAAATTATTAAAAAAGGCGAAAATTGTTGCTTTCTTGTATATATATGTACATTTGTAAATAAATTTCTTTTAAAAACCGAACAAACTTTCCGAATCATTAAGGTTAAGGATAGAAGAAACAGCAATTTAAAAAAAAAAAAAAAAAATAGTCATTACCTCTTAAAAATTTGGATTCTTTATGAATTCGGAATTTAAGAAATTTAGTTTAAATAAGAAGAAAGGATAAAGATACATTTTTAGCTTTATCGCTAACAAATTGAGGTTGCTTTTAACGTTATCACATATCGGGAGAAAAAGTTTTAACAATCCTTTTTATTGCCTTTAAACTTCTTTATTAATGTGTTTGTTCCACTGTTAGCAAATGACAGACAAAATAATGATCACACTGCCTTTTAATATGGCATTCGATTATTGAAAATAAAGGGCGTCCCAACAAGAACGCAAGATTTAAATTTTAAATAAAACACAGATATTTAAAAACAAGATCGTGAAACTTTATTATATCGTAAAGTAGACACAATGAGGTTATGTATGAAACAACACATCGGGCAGATGGCCGCCGCGGCTTTGCTGGCACACACGCGATCTTTTAATGAAATTTTCAATGACCGTTTTGCATAAATGCTGCGGTATTTCATTAATGCAGCGTCCAATTTGCTTTTTTAAGACTTGAGTCGTCGTCGGCTTATTCGCGTAAACCAGCGACTTAAAAAAACTCCAAAGAAAAAAGTCTAATGGTGTTAAATCGCACGATCTAAGCGGCCAATTCTGGTCTCCAAAACACGAAATAACACGACTGGGAAATGACTGATGCAGCAATTGAATTGTTTCTCTGGCTGTATCACATGTGGCGCCGTCTTGTTGAAACCACTTGCCCTCCACATTAATTTCTTCAATTCTAGGCACGAAAAGACTGGTTATCATTTCACGATACCGAACACCATTGACTGTTTGCCCTTGACATGCCTCATTTTCATAAAAAAGATCCCAATGATTCCTCCATCCCAAAAGCCACACCACACAGTGACACGTTGAGGATGCATTTACTTCTCGTGAATCACTCGAGGATTTTCCTTACCCCAAATCAAGATGGAAATGGGCCTCATCACTGAAGATGATTTTATCAGCAAATGTTGCCTCTCCAATACCCAATAAACGAACTCCCTTTGCTTTCCATGGTCAGCTGGCTTCAGTTCCTGAGTCAATTGAACTTTGTATGCATGAAGATGCAAATGCAAATAGTGGAGTTGGAGACACCAATTTGCTAAGCTCGGTGTCGAATTGAGGTGGATGGAGTTTGAGCGACATCATCAAATACAGCTGCGACATTTTCGGTCAATCGACCTGGTCGAAAGCGCGCTGTTGTCTTTACATCACTAACAGACCCAGTTTTGGCAAATTTATCCATTAATCTCTTTACAGTTGACTCTTTTGGAGCATTATTGTGACCCCAAATTGATCGCAATTTGCGAACTGTAGCCGCAAAACTTTCACCATTTTGGTAAATCAATTTCACAATGAGAATGCGTTGTTCATTCGTGTAGCGCTCCATTTTTTACTAACCTCGAAACTTCTACTAGCAAACAATAACAATTGTTCAAATGTTAAACAATGACATTTCGAATGGCACCAAATTTAAATCTTGCGTTCTTGTTGGGACACCCTTTAGTTTTAAGTTTTCTTTTTGGTGTATTCTGATATAACCGGTCCCTTGTAATCCACAGCGTTCAAGCGTCATTGCTTAAAATCAGCAGCCATCATAACACTTTTCCGGTCATTGTCGATTAGCCAAATATTAACTGATTGGCGCTGATCACCAGAAACATTAAATTTACAGAAAAAAAAAACTATATTTGAATATAAAGAGTTATCGTATAACTTTTGAATTATCTGAACGTTTTTACACACCCACAATCCAAGTTAAGTTTCGAATTCCATTAGGTCAATGCGCGTAAAAATCGTGCTATTAATAGATAGATAAGTGACAAAATTTAACAATAAAAGGTTGTTTCCCATGCAAATGCTGTGGCAGTTATTAGATTTAAGCCCCGCTCCACATAATTTCGCTTCACATTGAAATCATTTAAGTCCTGACCGGCATAACGAAACGTCGAATTAAATTTTAAACGTTTATCGGCGCTTAACAAATAACAATAATTGATATTTAGTCATAAAATTTTATCTACTTCCACAATGTTATACCCATAGCCAGCCATTGTATGTGCGTGTGTGAGTGGTGCCTACGCTCGCACCTACAACACTCATCGATACACGAAATACACACACGCACGCAATCACTTACACTACTTGAAAATGAAATGAAATGTGAAAAAATAAAACGAACCACGAACAAAACTTTTCTTTACAACACAGACAAAATTGCACCGAATAAACCGAGAAATGCTGTCAACGAAACTGTTGTATGGACTGCTATCAGCGATAGCAACAGCAGTAGCTACGATATCGTCAACAACATTAGCAATTACACCAACAATAAAGACCGCACCAATTGTAATGACACCCATATAGTGATGACATATAAATGGCGACACAGTGGGAGGAATTTTTTTTTAATACATCGGAAAATTGAGCGGTTGGTTTTCAATGAACGAAATTTTTAAGACAAAATTTTACATTATTGAACTGAAGCAAATTGAATATTAGTAACACCGAAACGACATTTCGAAAATGCAGTAACGGAGAGGTCCATTATTTTTGCATGGTATTGAAGACTACTTCGCATATCTGGGAGATCCCCTTTATGTCAAATATGCACTTTTTGTTCAATAACTTTTTGTCCTTTTGAAGGTAATTGCATTATACCTCTGTCATAGAAAATTTGTCCCTAAAAAACGGGGACCGTCGATTTTTACGTTTCTCTTGAGTCAAATTTTGTACCAGCAAAATTATTCGCCACAAATTGTGTCGGGTGATAACACAGTACAACAGCCAATCTGGGGGGTGAGAAATTCCAAGTCAGGGTGATGGTACTACGTCAGTATAGTAAAATCCTCAAAGGGTTTCGCGTTCGTATGTGTCAGTTTTTTTATGGCCTTTTACATTTTTTCCTTATCTTGATGTTTTTTCGCTTAGTTCTAAAACTTTAGTTTGACATACTCCAAATACTCAGCAAATTCTTTCTAACCCTTAACCCTTAGAATCGACTGCTGTTTAATTTTCTTACTCATATGTATAGATCCATAATTTCCCACCTATCACTATTTTATTGACATCACGATCTAGTTTTGTAAATATTTCTTTGGATTGTTATCTGGTATCCAACGCGAAGAAATCTTTTTAATATTCCTGCTATGTTAAATTTGTGCAGGATCGATTAGCTTGACGATCAGTTGACGATTGACGATTTCTGTCAAGTCTTAGTATCAGGTTGGGCGTATAAGAACACTAAAACCAAACTCCCAGAGCTTCTGGCGAGTGACTATGGGTATGCGCCGCCTGGCATTATCCCGATGGAACATAATTCCTCTCCTGTTAGGCAAAGTTGGCTATTTCTGGGCGGTTGCTCCTTAAGAGTTTGGTCGCAGGGAAGCAGTTCATCGTAGATAATTCTCGGCCAAATTCACCAAACACTAACGAAGCCTTTCTGACCATCAATCCTGACGTGACCAATGTTTCATTTCCACTTGACATTGTCGTGACAAACTCGTCATCATCAGTCACCACCTGTTTTGAAAATTGATCGATTTTTGTTACAATTCAGCAGTGATTCACAAATGGAAATTCGGTCCATGAAGTTTTTTTGCGTTAACTCGAGTGGCTAAAACACATAGAGCTTATTTCTGTACACGGCCTAATTCAAGCAGTTCCAAACGGGCAATCCAAACAATGTTTACATACCGATCGAACCTGTCGATTTCATTACATTATTTTATGACATTTTCAACAATTCGACTTGCAGAGCGGGTGGCATCTTGTACGTTAAAATTACCGGAACGGAATGGACGTAACTTTTATTGGCATAATTGGCTGTTATAATATCAGGACTATAATCACTATTAACATTTTTAGCTTCCTAGCTTGCATTTTCGTCCTTATCGAGGAAAAACTGTAAAATATTGCGAATTTGCTCCTTGTTGCAAACATTCACAAAACTACCTAAGTAATTATTTGAGAATTAGAGATTATTAGAATTAGATTAATTAGAATTAGAATTATTGAGAATTTGAGAATAATTATTGAGTATCAAACAATGAGGGAATCATAGTGTAGTTTGGAAGGAGAGCCAATTAGCACTCCCCTAGACAAGGATACCTTCTTAACGCCATCTAGCGTAACACGATGGCGCTTATACAGCTCGAGCTATACATAACTAAAGCTGTATATTGAAAATATAATAGATTTCATTTTACTATATTTTATATAAATCTGTCTGAAAGATGTTCGAGAAGAAGTTTAAGAAGAGAGTTACGAGACTCCGTTTGAAGAATCAAGTTATGCGACTAACTGGAAAAAAGCGTCTAACTTTGTAAACCGCTACTGCTTTTAACTAACAAATAAAATGCTGGTAATGTAGGTATACAATAGTTAGATGAATATGAAAAAGTCAATCAGTGTTGTCAAATCAGTCTTGTAATTTGGCACATCGTAATTTCAAAGTGCAAAACACCATCTAGCGTAGCCTAGTCCACTTATACAAAGTGAGATAAAGATTGCCTATGCCATCTATTGGAAAGATATTGCACTTCTGTTTACTATACTTTATATGTATTGTCTTGATTTGTAACATTAGTTGTAAACCATGCCTTCCGGTCCATAACATTTAGGGTTGGCAAGGAAGTAGTTTCGGGTTTTGTCAAGCAGATGGGGCATTTGTAATTTTTGATTAAATTATTTGTTATACAACTGACGCACTACCTAAAGGCAATCCAGTAGTTAAAGTTGACACTTATGGCTTAAACACAACCAGATTGACCTCTTTTCAAAATACATTGCCAATGAGGATGAAAAGAGTAATCTTTGCAACAAAGTCAATCGAAAGAAATCCTGGTTCAGGCAAAATGATCGCGCTCAAACTTTATCTAAGGCTGAATCGCAAGAAAAAACATTGTATTGTCAATTTGGTGGGATATTAAGGGAGTAGCTTATCTTGAATTGTCTGCTTCCAAAAGACAAAATTTTGAAGTAAGTTATCAATATTTATCGATTGAAGAATTGAAAGAAAAAATGTAGGAATTGGGAAATCGCAAAGGCGTAATTTGGCACTACGACAAGGCAAAGCAGCGTCACCAAAGGCTGTGAAGCCTTACATAGAACGAGGAGCAGGTTTATTAATAGAGTATTTGCGTATTACTAAACTTTACCTTAATCCAAATAAAACGAAATTGATAAGATTTAGGCCACATTGTCGCTGCAACGACAGCTTTAGTGTATACCTAAACGGGGAAAAAATTCCAGAAGTTAATTCAGGTAAATATTTGGGATTGTATTTTCAAAGTAGTCTTTCTTGGACACTGCATATAGAGTACCTGAAGTCTACAGTATCACCTGCCATAGGTTTATTATATAAATTTAAAAATAAATTTGATCGAAATACTAAATTTTTAATATTTCAAGCTATGTATATAGTTCAAAGCGCCATTCGTACTGACCAGACATTCAGCAACCAAGTTCATACTATTGGTATTTCTCGACCTAATTTCGTCGAAACTTTAAAAGCGTTGAATATTTTTTGAAATGAAAGGGTAATTGGCAATAAATTTTGGGGCGTATCAAAATATGGCAATATTTGCCCTTTTTCATATCATGATAAAATAATTTTATGCTTTGCAGGATCTCCTAAAAAGACTCAATCCGTTTACTTTATGAAAAAATGAGTAAATGCGAATTTCGTTAGAATTGAATAGTCCCATCTGCAACTGAAAAATGTTTCTACATTGTCCAAAAAAAAAAAAACTCGAGCCCGAACGCACTCTCTGCCAAATCGAGAAAGCATATTAGAATGACTACTGCATTATATGAAAACATCGCCTCTAAACCGGCAGAAATATTGGCAAACACATTTGTCGATTTTAATTACTGTACAGCCATATTACATTTCTCGCCTCTTAAAATTTTTAGAGATTACATAATCTACGGGAACTTGATAATTTGAATAGATTAGGTAATGATCCTTGTTGCACCAAAATGTAATTGATAAAACGTCTCTTATACAGTCATTAAATAGGTCTTAATAACTATCGGCCCTACATATATAAATCAATATACTTATATATGTAACCTTGTATAGTTAGTTAATTTTTTGGTACATCCAGTCACCTATGACACGTAGTTAGAGAATTTTGATTCATTTAATTTACAATGATTGGAGGCAAGTCTTGGGTATGCCAGATTGCCATGGATTAGATACACTTTTTTATACTTTCAACCGAAAGAATGAAACTATATTTAACTAGCCGACCCGGCAAACGTTGCTTTGCCTTCAAATTTTGGCAGGAGCAGAAATAATGGTTTTTTAACTTGTGGTTTGTATAGGAGGTACCACTCCCCATTGTCCAATCCCGCCCATATTTGCAGCAGCGCTTAAGGTATGTACACCAAACCGATGTATCAAATTTTGTTCAAATACCGTAAGCAGGAGCAGAAATAATTGATTTTTAATTTTTTATTTGTATGGGAGGTACCACGTCCCTTTGTCCAATTGGACCGAATTGTAAATCTAAACCATCCCGAGCACCACCCAAGCGCATATACAAAAATTTATGCAAAGCGGTCCAACCGTTTAGGAGGAGTTCACTGACAACGCCCGTACAGTAGAATTATATATATAAAGATTTGGTGCGGCAAAGGTGTAACATCCATAATGAAGTGCTTAAAGCATCAGTTATCAGCTATAAGTTAGTCGATTTAGACATGTCCGTCTATCAGGCTGTAGACATAATAAGTGTCGAAAATCTGTCTGAATCTTACCGCAACCTAATGTTTTCACAGATAATTGGGAAATCATTGTAACTATTTAGCCATTATGTATGGTTACAAAAAGAGTATTGAATTAAAATCACTCCAACGGCAACAGAATAAAACAGTAAAAGCTGTAGCAAACTTGCCAATTTCGTATTGTACGCTTTCTCTGTATAGAGAAGTTTTTCCAACAGTTTTTCCAGTATATGGTTGTTATAAATTACAATTGGTAATATATGTTTTCAAATGCTTGCGTAGTAAGATGGCCAATAACATGATAAATTTTTCCCGAAATCACTATATTTTCAATACGAGAAATAATGACAATTTGTGAGTAGCTAAGTGTCGATCTGAAACAACAAAATAGCGTATAGAACTTTCTGGTAGTAGTTAGTACAATATTTTACCACAACAGCTAAATTAACTAGAAACACTTTCATTATTTAAATCGTCAATGAAAGTTTATTTACTGCAAAATCTCCAAGAGCCCGCGCTGAGGCGTAATTTGTATGAAGTTTTTTTGCTATATTAAATAAAAAAAAAAAAATAAATAAATAAATAAATAAAATTTGAAGATTCGCAAAAAATATTGGAGCTTGGAATTGAGTTGGTATACCCAACTTATAGCCCTGATCTGGCACCTTTGAATTTTCATTTATTTCGGAGTGTGCAAAAATTTTGTTTTATGGAACGTCCTTCAATACAGAGAAAGTTCCATAAACCCAGTTTTTGCAGTTTTTTTTTGATGAGAAAAATCAGTTATTA
>JAHXMU010000171.1:0-27861 GCA_019455685.1 Philornis downsi
CTACAGAAATTGCGCTGGCATGCCCCCGTCGTTGGCACAACCGCCGCTGCTGATGACGTGAATGATGTTCGACTATTGCGCTTCGCCGCAAAATGCAAACCGGCCTCAAGCGAACCGTCGCGATTGCAACTATAGGTACTACTTATATTACTACTGCTTACATTACTAGGATAACGCTGGTGCTGGAGTTGAGAAAAGTGCAGCGCCTGTGGCTGATGCTGATGCGGATGTTGGGGATGATGGTTGGCCAAGGTGCCGTTGCTCAATGAGAACCTTGACGAGGAGGCAGCCAGTGACAGGAGACTGGAACATCTTGAGCAAGTGTTATTCATGCTGGAAACACTATTCCTCAGTCGATTCAATGGACGTATTTGTTCTACTCCACTAGCACTAAAGATCCCGCTGCCCGTGTGAGCCAGACGTTGCTGTGACTTGACTGCCGCCGCCGCTACAGCCGCCCCCTCATCGCCACTGCCGCTGAACGTAGGTGAACAGGGCGAGGTTGTTTGGCGCGTTAAAGCTATCACAGTCTCACATTTTCGCAAACCCGTATAGTGCACAATCGACTGGGACTTCTCCTGATGTAGACTCATTGCGCTGCCCTCCCGGCGCACGATGTTCCACAACTTCTGTTGCATCACATTCAACGACGAGGTACTGCCCGACTGCACAACCCGATCCCTTTGATTATTCGCTAACTTTTCGCGACTGCTGTAGACCACATTGTAATCCTGACGCCCGGACGGGTCACGTAAAACCACCATGTTTTGATCCGAAGGTGTTCTAGTAATTGTGATCTCAGGCGAGGAGGGTATTGGAATACTTCCTCCCAAATGGCCGCTGTCCATTTCATTGACCGGGGCATTGGCTGTTGGTGGGGCAACATTTTCATTGCCAGCATTGCGCTGAGCCACAGAAGGTCGCAGACCCACCAGCGACTTAAGAAAGTTGCCGAAACGTATCCTCCTTGGTTGTGGGCCCCCCGCAAGCCCCAAAGAGCCTGCGTGAGGGCCCTCCAGATCATAGTTCGCAAAGCCTTCAACGGCTGCAATGTCTCCACTGACACCACCACCACCGCTGCTACCACCGTTAAGAGTAATCCCTTTGGTCGGGTGCAAACTCCCCTTGGCAGAGGAATTCTTCGAGTGTTGTAGGGCTAACTTTGTGGGATTGAGCTGCTTGACCAGCGGATCTACGCGTTTGTGGTTACCCGCAGGCAAGTGGGCCTGAATATTAATGTTGTTGCGAGTCTCGAGCAGAGCCTCGCGTTCGTTGTCAGTGGCAGCCGCTGTGAGGGATGAAGCGTTGAGATCCAGCTGGCGATGATGATATTGATGGAGGTTTTGTTTCTTTGTGGTGGCCAGATTGTGGATAGGCGAGGAATCCTGCAAATAAACAATTGCATTTTGATTATTGATAATTAGTTAATGTTAATAGTAATTAATTAATATTCATTTTTGAATTTATGGTCGATTTTCAATTTTACATGATTTTGGTTCTGATTTCGGTCCGGGATCGTTTTCCTGTTGGCAATTATTTGTTTTGCTAATAGATTATAACTCAAAAACTTGCGAAATTAATCATATTGATTATCCAGTCAGGTGTGTCAAATTTAAAACCTTGCGAAATTTATGAACTGATTGTCTATGCAGCCACATTAATATATATTCAAAATATCAAAACATCTAAGTTGGCCACAGTTTTCGAGATACAATGTTCCAAAGAGGGCAGATGTTATATTTTCATTAGTTTTTGAGAAGAGGCAAGTGCTTTCATCAATCAATAATTCCAACAATTAACACACAGATGTCATCGTTAAAAAAAAAATTAATACTCTTTTCCAAAACTGGAAATATTCAAACGACACCTGTCAATATTTATGACATTTCGATAATTTGTATATAAGTTTGTAACAGATCGATTCATCTGCATTGGCCTATAGATGCAGACTGCAAATAGATTTTGCGGTGAAATAACTAAGCGATTTAATCACAAAGCTCTTTTTCGTCAAATAAAAATCCTTCTATGCCAAGCATTGTGGTCACTGTGTTAGCTGCATGGTGCAGAAACCTTGGTTATGACGCAAGCAGATAGAGCTATTCCTTACGTCTTCTAGAGAAAAATAATCTGCGAAATATAGACACAAGTACCCATCATCGTCAATGGAGAAGCCATCAGCAATTGCGTCGCTCAGTGGGGTAAACGAAAAAAGTTTTAGGCCGCTCCTTAATGGTTTTACCGATTTTGACACGAACATTTTTGAAGTGTTGCGAAGTGTTACGTTTGGAGACTCAGCACTCCAGGTTCAACTAGAGAACCGCACAGTGGGAGTCCAAAGTACGTTACTTCGGGTTTGACAATCTGTCATTTTGCTGCCAAAACCACTTTTCTGATCTGGCTACATTACTCATCGGCTATCCCTTGAAAAAATCTGCGAAAAATATGTTTACACTTCCCAGTTATCTCTCATAAAACAACATTTATTTCTTAACTAGTTTTCATCGACTTTTACATTTTTTTGTCAATTATAAAGCAAATAGAAATCCGAATTATTTCGTAAAAGGTGTTTTAGGACGGCAATAAAATTTCACATAAACTGTAAAAGAGACCACTACAATACGAGGTGCGTCCAAAAAATAAGGCGAATTTTCACTCTTCTTAAAACATATTTATTTATTCATCAATTTCTATTTCATTTCCAAAGTAGCCCCCCTCAGATAGAATACACTTGTGCCAGCGTTTTTTCCAATCCTCGAAGCAGTTCTGATATGCACTTTTTGGTATGTTCTCGATCTCTCTCAGCGATTGGGTTGTTATCTCCCCAATCGTCGCATTACGCCGTCCTTTCAATCTCTTCAATCTTGGGAACAGGAAAAAGTCCCAGGGGACAAATCTGGTGAATACGGTGGCTAAGGCATGATAAAGGTATTGTTTTTGGCTAAATAATCTCTCACATGCAAAGATGAGTGAGCAGGTGCATTATCATGATGCAAAAGCTATGAATTTCTGCTTCTACAATTCCGAGCGTTTTTTTCCTATTGCTTCACGCAAACGAAGCACAACTTCAAGATAATAATCTTTGTTTACAGTACGACCTTGTGGTACGAACTCCTGATGCACTACGCCATGGTAATCGAAGAAAACAGTGAACAAAACCTTGACATTTGATCGAACTTGGCCTCTCCTGGACTCTTCCATTGGGACAATAGCGATTGCTTTGGTTTCGATGCCATAGCCATATACCTATGATCCGTCACCAACTATGACCCTTTTCAGCAAATATGGATCATCGTTGACATCATTCGACAATTCCTGAGCGATCCTCATGTGACGATGTTTTTGGTCAAAATTCCGCAATTTTGGAACGAACTTCGCAGCCAAATTTCCGGAAAAAATTGCATGGCAGGAGCCAACCGATATGCCGACATCCTCAGCAACTTCTCTAATTGTGATTCGACGATTCTCCATAACAGTTTTCTTCACTTTTTCAACATTTTCATTGATTGATGTGCTGGGGCGTCCAGAGCGAGCGTCGTCATTCACATCTCCTCGACCTTTTGTGAAAAGCTTTTACCACTTATAACCATATTTTTGAAAATTAATAATCGAAAGTCGAAAGTGTACGTAGCCCGCGAGATTTGAAAATTCACCTTATTTTCTGAATACACCTCGTAAGTGCCGCATATTAAAAATGACGTAAGTCTGAATTAAAAATTTGTGAAAAATTTTCTATTTTTGTAACAATTTTGGTAAAAATGATCATTACTGTTTCGTCGATTGCAGAAAAGGCTATTTAGAAATCTATAACATATTTTTATTGTTCCAAAAATTAACAACATGTAAAACGCTGTAGAGCCTAAACTGTATGCTTAAATAATCGCTTACACACTACCCACGGTGGGCAACTCCATACGAACGCAAGTCGTTACCCATAGGCAATGTGCGAAAGTAGAGTTTCCGCCATGGGTAACTAACCAATTTTGTCGTAACCAATGAGAAACTCCAAAAGTTAAGCTATTTTTATATTCCGCTGTTTAGACTTTCCGTCTCAGACTTTAGTCCACATCCGTATTTCAGCGTTTTTTGTTTTAGCCTTTTTCTTTAAACTTCATGAACTGATATTATAGATATTTATCAGATTATAGTAGAAATGATCTTTGGTCAAGAATCAAGTGTTTTGACAAATGGATGGTCCATTTTCGATTTATGGACTAGTTTGTATTTTAGTGATTTTTCATTTAACGATTTTCTAATAATTTTTTGCTCTATAGGAGAAATATAATTTTGTAAAAGCGTAAAAGATTGTTTTTTTTTTAAACAAAATTGGCAAAGATGGATAAATGAGATCCTTCCTAATAACACATACTAATTTTAAAGAAAAATATTAGGTTCGCAACTAAGTTCTCGCTGTTTTTTTTTTATAAAAACGCAACTTTATTACGAAAACATGTTTACAAACAATTTACTGAAAGTATTGCCCATTCCTTAATGTTGCCATATGAATGGAACTGCTGGTCAGCCAGACCGTGAGCCACCGAACGAAACAAGTGATAATTGGACGGCGCAATATCTGGAGAACATGGCGGATGGGATAAGATTTCCCACTTCAGAGTTTCCAGGTAGGTTTGAAGAAAACTCCTCCTTTTTTGTCGCTAAAGCAGTTCACACACTAAAGTACATGGTGGCGCAATAGAACGTGCATATTTAAAAGATAGATTAAAAAATAAATACACGTTGTAGAGTAATAAATGGAGTTTATTTTTTAAAACTAACATCATCTAAATGGTGACCCTCTCTACGACGGCACTCCTTTAACCGCAAAAGAAAATTATTGAAAACTTTCTTCAGTAATACTGGTGTAATGGCTGCCATTTCAGCACGGCTATTCTTCTTAAGCTGAACGATGTTTCTTGGATTATTACTGTAGACTTTGTGTTTGTGATATCCCCACAAAAAAGTCAAGAGGCGTCAAGTCTGGACTACGTGGGGGCCATGGGATATCACCTCTTTTCGAAATCAGTCTGCCAGGGAACATCTGCCCCACCACCGCCATGGAATCATTTGATGTGTGACACGTAGCTCCAGCTTGTTGGAATCAAGTTCTGGAATTCACTATTTTTGAACTTTCAATTTCTGGAGCCAAAAATCCGTCCAACATCTCAACATAGCGTTCCGTATTAACCGTGACGTTTTGGCCCCGCGCATTTTCGAAGAAAAAATGGCCAATTATTCCTCTGCCAGAGATTGCTGCCCATACTGTCACTTTAGGACTAGGCAATGGTTTCTGGTGTTTGATTTTGGGATTTTCACTGTTCCAGTAACGACAATTTTGACGGTTTACGAAACGGTTTACGAACATTCATAAGGAAATGAACCTCGTCAGAGAAAAGGATATTGTCAAAATTGGAAAATCGATTAAGCATTTCATTAACAAATGCGAGCCTTGCTATGAAGTCAGACTCTTTCAATTCTTGTGTTAAATGCAGCTTATATGGATGCAGTTTAAGATCCAATGTTAAAATTCGTTGCAAACTTCGTCGCGATAATTGTAAGACAGACGATCTCTTGCTAGTCGACATTTGTGGATTTCCTCGTACTGACTCCATAACTCTCTCAACATTGTCTTCGGTCCTAGATGTTCTTGGGCGACCATTTGCTTGTGGTTTAAATGTTGAACCGGTTTCTTCAAAACGCTTTACCCATATTTTAATTGAATTAGCATTCGGAGCTTCACTAATTCGCCGTAGTCCATATTCAGCACAATATAGTCGCCTAGTAGTAATATATGAACGAGAGTTCTCGTAAAATGCGCGCACGCAAAATGCGCAACGCTTCCCGTCGAAGTGATTCACAGCAATTAAAACTCCATGAGCTAGCCAACCCAACGATGTAGGCGCCCCCCGCACGCGCCTTTTCTACCCCGCAAAAAAAGATGATGCAATATGCACGTTCTATTGCGCCACCCTGTAGTTCACAGGCGAAAAAACGATGCTCAACGTCCCTTGGCTTGGCTCATAAGGAACCCAAGTTCCTTGCCTTTGAATCACTCCCAACGCATGCAATTACTTGGAAATGGCTTGGCGGGTAACTAATACTGAAACAAGCTCCACCTGCGTTTGACACGGATCCCCATCAATCAATGTCCTCAATTCAGAGTCTTCGAAGATTTTTGTCTGCCTTCACGCGAACGGTCGTCAACATCAAACCCACCGCCTTTAAAGCGGCGGAACCAATCCCGACACGTTATTGGACTTAGAGCAACATTTCCGTAAACATTTTGAAGCTCTCGATAAGCTCTTCGATTGAAAGAAGAAAATCAATACTTCCCGAATATACTGACAACTACTTGGCACAAAATCATTCATATTCACACAACAAAAAAGAGTATGACGTCAAAAGAAAATCACTTTTGTGTCGAGGCGGTATGTTAACATATGCCTAAGCTTGGCTCATGACTTTTAGGGTATGGCAGAATCGACTAGCACTTACAGCTGACGCCATCTACTGCCAAACAAGGGGAACTTAGTTGCGCAACTAATAATAAAAAAAGAGGAACGAAATATCGATGCAATGATACGAAAACGAACATTTTATTCAGATTCCATCAATTTGGTAGTCAAATTATGCTTTCACGCTATCGTTTGCATTCATTTCATCGACTATTGCTGCGACAATTTATATATAGTTGCTTGGTCTTTTGTAGTCGGCAGTTATTTTTCTCAAAATGACTACTGCATATTATGTATATTTTAACATAGTCAGCAGGCATTGAAGACTACGTATTTTGGTTGTTTTCCGCTCCTTTTCATTCAATTTTCTAGTTTCAGTTAAAAGGACATTTTTGACATAAAGATAATTCCGCAATCTTGTAAGCATTCGATATTTTTTGCTCTTCCCAAATGTTACAAAAACTCTAAAAAGCCAAATTTCACAAATATTCGCAAAGATTTCAAAGATTTCAAATCTGATCAGGAACATTAAATCATAGAAAACTCCTATTCAAATTTCTCAAACTCTCACCGCACAGCATAAAAGGCCATTTCATACTCTAAACTTTCTTTTGTCTTGAACGTCAATTGTTCTTTTTTAAGTAGTTTTCGTCACACAAAAGGTTTTGAAAGATTTGTACTCACCCTAGAATCGTGTTCTAGTTCCTCCTCAAGTGCACTATAGACTGGAGCGTACCAAGAGTACGCGTATTGTTTGCGTGTTGCCGTTGTCGTGTTGTTGGACGTACAAGGATTAGTGTAGCCAGACAATTGTTGTTGTTGTTGCTGCTGTTGCTGGTGTTTTAGAAGCAATTTGGGCTGTTGCTGCTGCTGCTGTTGTTGCTGCGAATAATTATTGTGATTATTATGATGGGGGGGTTTGTGTAAAACGGCTGAACTGGAACCGTTGTTGCCACTCCCACTCGTGTTGTTGCAACAATGATGATGATTATTATTGGCAATGGAACCGCAAGTGGATGTTGTCACTAGATTATTGTTGTAGTTTAGCTGTAAGCTACGACGATGTTGCTGATGATATGTGGCCGGTAAATGCTTAGTGGGTTTGCTGCGACTGCTGTAGTTCTCCTCAGAGAAGGAGCGCAGTGTAGTGGAATGTGGCAGAGAACGTCTCACGCTTGAACTGAGGGTGACTGAGGACGAAGAGCTCGATGAGGACGATGTGGTCGACACTGAGCCGCCATTAAAGTTATTGTTTGTCTTTGATTGTAATTTAAATTGCTGCTGCTGCTGTTGATATGTTGCTGCTGTTTGTGACAAATCCTTTTTGGTGAAGATTAGTGATGCACTGTTCTTGTTTAAGTATATGGAACGTTGTTTATCCTTGACGGTGGCCTCAATGTTTGTTAATAGTGGTTCCGTTTCCGACAAAGGCAGACAATAGGCGTGCGACTGATGTTGGTGATAGGGGTCACTTGAATGTAGTGGTGTGGTGTTCGTGCTAGCAGATTTCGCCTCTCCGGGTCCCACTAAGGGGAGTGGTTGTGTGGGTGTTGTATCTGCCGGAAAATTTATGATAAAATTTTCTGCTGCATCATCGAAGGTGTTGTTGTATGAACTGTGTGAACTACTGCCGGTGTTGTAAAAGCTACTACTGCGATCCCGAGGTGGGCCGCAGGCAAAATTGGCGAATCCTCCTCCTCCAAAAACGCTGGCGCCTCCCCCAATACTGCCACAGGCAGTACTTAAACTTAGACTGCTGCTTTCGTCACTTGAAGAGGATCGAGAATATTGGCTGGTATAGGAGAAGCGTTGGTTGGCCGAGTTGCTCGGTGGTGTTTGGCGATTTTGAAAAGCTTCCCGATGTTCTATGCCGTTAGGCCTGAAGAGCGCTTGCGACGAATCCTCTCGTCCAGGCGGTGAGGTACTGAGATCAAGTAGTTTTACGGCCGAGGAATTGTCGTCTATGTTGTCACCGCGATGCAGTAGTCGGGGCCTGTGCTGTTGTTGATACAATTCGTTGTAAAACACCTTGGATTGCTGAGTCAAGGAATCTAAAGAGGGCACTAATTGTTGCTGTTGCTGTTGCTGCAATATGCTATGTGCGGCATTAATACTAGTGATATTGTGATGTTGCAGGTGCGTTTGATGGGGCGGCAGTTGTACTTGTGCAAAGCAAGCGTTATTCAAATGATTCTCCACCAACAGTTCGTGTTGTTCCAATTTTTGCGATTTGCGTGCAGCCGCTGTTGTTGCCGCTATTAGAGTGTTGCAATCACTTAAACTCTGGTTGATTGAAGCTGGCGTTGCAGTTGTCGATGTGTGCAGTTGTTGTGGCGGTTGCTGTTGTTGCTGTAAATGCTTAGGGGTTATAAGTTGTACCGTTGCTGATTGCTGCTGTTGCTGTTGTGATTGCTGTTGCAAAAGATTTGCCTCATTTTGTTGCAATGCAGTTTTTTGCATTGGTGGTCTCATCATTTATGTTTTGTAATAAAGTCAGGGAGGTTTCAAACAAATTCTCGCTGTCGCTGTTGCTGTTGCCGCTGGTGCTGGAGCTGATATTGCTGACGCCTAATGAAATATGCAAATGGTGCATTTTAGCACTGAAATGTATTGTTGAAGCCATTTTGTAAGCGTGGTCGTGTTCCAGTGATATGAATACAAACTGCAATGAAAAAGAGTTAAAGAGTTAAGAGTGGAATGTTATGAATTACTTTTAAAGGACATTTCTAAAGGTTGTCAAAGCGAAAGAAGGTAATGGGGATTTTTGGATTAGTTGGACCAGTTTTTGTGGTATTTTTCACGAAGATTTATCGCAAAGCAGGTAAAAGTATATAAAAACAGAAATGGTATGATCAATTCTGGCTCTTGAATACAGTATAAGACTAAGGTGTCAAATAAGACTAGATCCTGTTTTAACATATATGAGAAAACGTTGAATTTGTTACACAAATTTGCCATTTGAAAATAGTAATGAATTTAAGGATTTGTTGCACCTTATAAATATGGAATACTGTGAATCTGATTGTTTCACTAAACTAAAATAAAAATACAAATACAAACGTGTTATGTTGGAAAAAAACATTTTGTTGGGGTATGTTTCACTCAAACATTAAATATGTACTACCTATTTATAGCAGAAAATATCGATTTCATTGCGAGGTGCTGAATTTGCGTTCGACAATTTTACATGTAGGAAGTACAAGGTAGACATATTGCATAGCAGTGTGTTCGAAATTGTATCTATTTTTTAGAAATGCATAGCATTTTTAAGAGTTGTAAAATTCGTGGAAGACTTTTTGAAAAAAAGTGGAAAAAGGTGAAAAAAAAGTTGAAACCATTTCAACTGAGTTTTCATAAAAATGTAATAATGAAAAAAAAAAAAAATCCTATAACATTTTTTAATGAAATTTTGCATTTATGGAGAAATTTATGTGGTGAGTGCTAAACTAAAAGAAGAAGTAAAGGTTTTTTTAATAAGAAATCCAATAATTCCCAAAAAAAAAAAATCTTTCAAAAATTCCCAAAATTATAATTATAATTATAAATTATGGAATATTTTTTGCTGTATTTTCCCTATTAAAAGTCGGGCGAAAAAGTCCCTTTACAAAATTATTCACAACATCTCAAGCCATAAGAGAAAGGTTTCCATTTTTGCTACTAATGGTGCGTTTCAGAAATCTATGGCTGAAAGTTGATATTTTTTATTAAAATTAAGTCCTGTTCGATAGGATATGAGAACCATAGAAATCTACATTTTGAAAAAATGTTTGCTTTATAGTGTCCGTTATGAAGGTACCTTTCATAAAAATATAAACATATTAAACTTTTCCTAACATGTTTTTCTGTTATAAAAGAATGTAGCACTTTTTTTTCGGAAAATATTGCTAAAAATCGACTTTTCTAATTTTTAACTTTTATTACGTATGATTTTGACCAAATGCTTCTCTTTTAAATTCCTTTTTCCAAATACTTGGATATTTTATCTTTATCTTTTAATAAAGATGATACTTTATCTACTAAGGTAGATAAAAAATCAAACACTTTTATTTCAAAAGTCGAATAACTACTAAAGTTTAAGAGATAAAACATGCATTTTTGAAGATCTCAACTAGAGGAATACATACAGGGTAAAATTTTCGAGATCGTATAAAAATTGAAGAAGTTGTATCTTTTTAAAATTTCCAAATTCCCGATGTACCCTACTTTGAAACGTTATGGTGCACAGTGGGATTGCTTCATACATTTTTGTGCAATAAATATAAGGAGTTGTCGTAGAGTCTTGAAATCCGGCATAGAGCGTTTTATGACGTAGAGTACCAAAAATATAAAGTTTTATCCAAATCGACCACGCCCATCGGCCACCGCCCATACAACTAAAAATGAAATTTTCGTATACATTTTTTTCTGTTAGGTGGAACTTCTTGTAACTTGGCATGGATCATCTGTACTACAGAAACAAAAATTTTGGAAAGTTTCATCCAAATCGGCCACGCCCATCGCCTATATTACTCAGAAAAAATAACCATTTCACCCACTACCCGCCTGACTTATTTTCTGTAAAAATATTTAGTAGGATTGCCTAAAATAAAATAATTAGTTACATGTGTAAGGAAACTTATTTATTTATTCATCTATCATTTCTTTTACAATATCATCTAATTCCAAATGTTGTTTACGAGGTTGACCAAGGAAAACTTAGAACACTGAAATTTCTAGGGCTTTTTTTTTTAATTTAATAGTTTTTTTAATAGTTTCGAAACTATTTATGCTATCCAGTTGTCTTTTTTTCTTAAAGAATCACAAAATACCATATTTTTAGAACATCATGACATAAAATAGTTAAACGAACAACAAATATGCATATACAGGCCCTCAAGTTGCATTAAAATCTTAGTCGTTTTGCGCTTTACTTCTCCCAAGCATTTTTAAGTAATTATTTTGCGACAAAAAATTATTTTTTTCAAAAAAGCAATGATGAATTTCTCTTAACTAAACAATTCCATACAAAATTGCATCATTAGAATCTCACTGTGTGGCGCAGCCCTCTTTAAAAATGTAAGGCCCACATTTAAAACATAAAGTGGACTACACCTCTGCTATAGCCACATGAAAGCCAAAATCAAAATCGGACCACCCTTTCAGAAACTGCAGATTCATTTCCTTTTTTTTTCAAAACCACCTACTGTTCAGTTATTGCAAACAGAAAATATACAAAACAAAATACCATCAATACTTTCGAAAAATAAATAATTTCCGTTACAAACACTACCGTCCGCATGATCCCTGATTCAACACACTTTAAGGTCACCTGCCATTTTATGAGCGGCGGCCACGTCGATGTGTCTGACGAACACTTCGAGTAGTCGAATGGTTGATTAGTCTATTAAAAACCTTTCAAACTTATAATGACATTGATCGACACAAACTCTATTGTGAATATAGATAAAAAAGGCTTACACAACGCTAGGCTACAGCTTGTTGGGTGACTTCTTCAACAGCTGCATTAAATATGGTGGTATTTTCTAATAAAAAAAATCCTTCAAAGTGTCGGTAGTGGACACCAGCAAAGAGAAAATACGCCAAAATTTAAAGCTCCTGCGATAAAAACGAAAACGCAAACCGGGCGGTTAAGGTGCGGTCTTAGGTGCGCAACTAATAGATGGTGCCAGCTGTAAGGGCTAGTCAATTCTGCCATAACCTAAACGTCATGAGCCAGGCTTAGGTATATGGTAAACATACCGCTTCAACACATAGTGATTTTCTTTTGACGTCTTATTCTTTTGGTTATGTGAATATGTATGATTTTGTGCCAAATAATCGTTACATGCGGGAAATATTGATTTTCCTTCTTTCAATCGAAGAAAGTGCCGGTTAAAGCTCATCGAGAGCTTCAAAACGTTTACGGAGATGCTGCTTGAAGTGAAACGACGTGTCGAGATTGGTTCCGTCGCTTTAAAGACGATGATTTTGATGTTGACGGCTGTTCGAGTGAAGGAAGACGAAAAACCTTCGAAGACACTGAATTGACCGCATTGCTTGATGGGGATCTGTGTCAAACGCAGATAGAGCTTGTTTCAGTATTAGGAGCAATTTCCAAGCGTGCATGCATGCATTGGGAATGATTCAAAAGCAAGGAACCTGTGTTCCTTATAAGTTGAAGCCAAGAGACGTTGAGCGTCGTTTTACGCCTGTGAACAACTGCTTCAGCGATAAAAAAGGACGCCTTTTCTTCATCGTATTGTAATGGGTGATAACAAATGGATCCATGACAGCAATCCAAAGCAAAGAAAGTCATTAAGGCTGCCCGGTCATGCTTCTACGTCGTTAGTTCGGCCGAATATTCACGCTGCGAAGGTTATGCGCTGTATTTGGCGGAACCAGGTCGGTGTTATTTATTATGAGCCGTCGAAACTAAGCGAAACTATTACTGGGAATCGGTATCGACTTCAATTAATGGGATTGAGCCGAGCTTTGTGAAGAAACGCCCACAATACGCGGAGAGGCAGGAAAAAGTGATTCTTCAGCATGACAACGCTCGGCCTCACGTGGCCAAGCCCGTTAAAACCTACTTTGAAACTCCGAAATGCGAAGTTTTACCCCATCCGCCATATTCTCCAGATATTGCGCCGTCCGATTATTACTTGTTCCGTTTTATGGCACACGGTTTGGTTGACCAGCAGTTCCATTCATATGGCTACACCAAGGAGTGGCTAGATTCGTGGATAGCCTCAAAAGACGCAAAGTTTTGCCGTGACGGAATTCGAGCATTGTCAGAAAGGTGGAAAGCTAGCGATGGGCAATACTTTTAATGAGTTGTTTGTAAAAATGTTTTCATAATAAAGTTGAATTTTTATAAAAAAAAACAGCGAGAACTTTCTTGCGCACCTAATAGTTATGGTCGAGAAGCTGTAACAGCCAGTCATGCAAAATTTAAGTTCCGTCGATTCTCTTTCGTCAAGATGATGTCAAAGATGTATCACTTTGTGAAAGTCCAATTGTCGAAAATATCCATACAAAGTTACTAATCATCATGTCCTATCGTCATGTAAGGACTATATTAATTATGCAGAAACTAAACATAGTAAGAAAAAACTTTTTGAAACCACTAGAATAAGGTTAAATACAAAAAGAAACTCCATCGATGGGTGCCACATGGGTTAACACAAAAAACCTAATCAGTCAAATATTCATTTGTGAATTGCTGATGCTGCTGAATCACAACAAAATCGAACCATTTCTGAGGTGGGTGGTAACTGGTGATGAAATGTATATCACTTGCGACAACGTAAAGCAAAAACAATCGGGATCGAATCGAGGTGAGCCGTAGCAAACGGTGGAGGAGCCAGGATTGACGGTTGGGAAGAATTTGCTGTATGTTTGGTGGGACTAGCAGGGAATACCTGTTATGATCCCAACGGCCAAACTCTTAATTCGGCTTTGTGCAGTCAACAAAAAAATCGATAGAAAAAACAATCGTCTAAAATCGATATTTTCGGCCAATAGGAGAGGAATTGTGTACCGTCAGGACAATGGCAGGCCCCACACGTAGATGGTAATTCGCGAGAAGCTCCAGGAGCTTGATTGTGAGGTCGTTATGAATCCAACTTAAAGGCCACCTGTTCCAGCCTATAGTGAATGAATATTGTTATAAATGAATGAATGAATTAGTGAATTTTTCTGTTGAAAAATCTGCTTGACGAGAAGCTTGTTTTCCAATATGGACAAGCGTTTCTATGACACAAGCATAATAGAATTACCTTGCGTATGGCAACAAGTTATCGAACAAAACGGTGCATATTGACCTAAATCGGATCATTCTAAATATGCTAAATAAAGTCTTAAATGTCATACGAAAATTATAGTTTTTTTTTACTACAAATTAAAATATCAGTCTGAAAATAATGCGAAGGTTATTTCCTTGCATAGAAACTGTTTTGGAAGTTTTTGAGAGAAAAGTATTCCGAAAAATACGAGTTCAGTCCCAAATCTAGCCGACGTGATGTAAAGATGGTGCCAGTAGTTTGAAAAAAAAATTATTTTTGTGAAAAGTGGCAACCGTGTGAAACACATGTTTCAAGTTTCAGGGCACCACGCTGTTTAGTATTTTTATTTGAGCCATCAAAAGTAAACGATCTCGGTGAATTTGTAAACATGGACAAAATTCGTCGCCGTTATGTAATTCAACGTTTCCATTTGAAAGGTCTCAGTACAGTCAATATTAAAGCTGAACTGCTCTGCTACTGCTATTACTGCTCTCGGGGAGTCTGCTAATTCGTTTAAAACTGGAAAATGTTGTGTAGCAGAGTTTAAGTGATACCGCACGAGCTGCCAAGACAACCACCGTAGTGGTCAACCAATTGAGTTGTCCACGCCAGACACGGTTAAGAAAATCCACAAATGGTATTGGATGATCCTCGGCTGAAGATGCGTGAACTAGCTGAAATGATAGGCATCGTATATTGACCGAAGATTTGAAGATGAGAAAACTATATGCAAGATGGGTGCCGCGATTGCTTTCAATAGAGTAAAAGCAGCGTCGTTAAGATCTTTTAGTAGAATGTTTGGTGAAGTTTCATTGCAATAAAGTCGATTTTTTGCGTCGATTTATAAACATGAATGGAGCATGGGTCCACCAAAGAAACAGTCGAAACAGTGGATTAGAATGGAAGAGTCGTGTCTAAAGAAGGCGAAGACGGTTCCACTTGCAGGTAAACATTGATTACCATGGGATTATTTTTATTGATTATCTTCAGAAAGGAAAAAGTATCAACGCCGAATATTATGCTAATTTATTGCAGTGTTTAGGTCATGATATTTTGGAAAAAAGCAGCATTTGACACAAAAGAAAGTGTTGTTTTATGAAGGCAATGCCCCGGTTCACACATACACTATTTCGATGGCTAAAATGAATGAATTAAAGTTCGAATTGCTTCATCACGCACCTTATATGACGGATTTTTCTTCCTCGGACTATTTTCTATTTCCAAACTTGAAAAAATGGCTTGGTGGTAAAAGATTTGCCAACAATAACGAGGTGGAGTCTGCGATTGATGACTATTTTAAGGAGTTTAACAGTTCTTACTATATAGAGGGTATAGAAGCTATTGAATATGGCTAGAAAAAGTGTATTGTGTTAAAAGGAGTTTATGTTAAAAAATAAAGAATTTTTTTCCAACTTTCGTGTGTCTTCTTTGTTAGGTCGGCTAGTTTTGGGACCGTCTTCGTACATTGTTAATGGAGAGTACTGGCGTATGGACGGTATGAATGATGAGCTGTATACTGACATCGACGTCGTCTGGCTCACATCGTGCGGCTGAACCCGAACGCTGCAGTATTAAAATCCTGTCATAACGAAATCGGTTAGCTACTCAAAACGACGAGAAAAACTACATTTAAAGAGCCGAGCTCGTGCAATACTGAACACTGCAGAAGATCGAAACGTTTGGAATACATTTCTACATGTGGCGTGTAATAGATGAGAATGTATATTCTAGTCTTCAATTAAATAATAATATTATTGTTTTATTTTTACTGCAGCATGATTTAGGATACATTGTGTTTCTCCACAAATATTTTGAATGCCTGCGGTGTCATAAAATCCATGAACATTATGACATTAGACGTTAAGACACGCCACCTGCATATGACATTCTGTATTCATTGATTGCCTTGTAAATTTAAGAACAGCGAATGGTGAATATTGTAAAAAACGCATAGACAGCTCGGAGCACGAAATACAGGAAAAACGTCCGTGAATCGCAAAAAAAACAACGCAAAGCACTGTATCACATCAACAAAATTGCCACAATTGTTGTCGGAAGTGCTTGCCCCATCCACCAATATCAAAATGGTGCGGACTTTGAGAGGCTTACAAAATCCAAAACAGAAAAGCGTTCGATTATTTCAATCGCAGACCCATCCTAGTTAACGATGGGACCCATCATCGCGTCATATTTTGGCATCGGAACACTTCGCTTCTTGACTTTTGAAACAATATCCAAACTTGGAAATATTTTCCAAAAAAAAAAAAAAAAAAAAAACATCAACAAAACAATGTTTTTTTTCTTCAAATAAAACATTCGTTATCGCCAAATCTTTAGCGGATGAATTGCTACGCTTATATGAGAATCCCCTGATTATTTACCAATTAAGATTACATTAATTAATCTCAATTAATGGAACAAATTTAATTTGATTATATTTGCGAGGGGGTATTGCCTGTGCAATTATTTTAATCGTACAATACACTTTCCTCAGCAAAAAATTATAGTATTGAAAACTAGTATTGAAATACTCGTATGCCGCATAGTTTTCGAAAGCAATCAGCGTTTTGTTAGATCAGTATTTCTAACCTTGTCAGCCTACTTACTTAGCTAATCAGCTTTACTGTCTTAATAACAAAGGCAGACGACGTTTGCTGTACATTAATCACGCCTGAATTGGCGTGAATTAGAATGAGTTGAATTAGCATACTTGAAATTGCATAGGAGAGCACGGATGTAGCTATTGATTTCAATAAAAGCCGAAGAATACTTATTGTATAAACTTGTTCCCACCAAGCAGCAAGTGCTTGCATACAAATACTGATTGATGATCACGTTTTCATGAAGACGAGATTATTACGAATACAATTTCTGTGATTTGCGTTACGGTACTCGTATATAAAGCTCGATTTCTGTGATTTGCGTTACAGTACTCGTATATAAAGCTCATAAAGTGTCGCAAAGGGTCTTAGAATGCGGCATGATAATCAGGCCTGTGCATCTTCGCAATGGATGCTCTGACGAAAATGTCGCCATCTGTTAGTGAAAGTTCGGCTGATAATCTGGATTTCAATTCAAAGCGCTATGGCCTGCAATTCAAGATTATGAACTGGACGATATGTGGTTTCAACAAAACGGTGCCTCGGGCCATACAACATGACCGATTTTCGATTTATTGCATGAGAAGTTTCCAGAAAGCGTAATTTCACGTTTTGGTGACGGCAATTGGCCACCAAGATCATACGATTGGCGGTCATTTAAATGACATTGAATTTCGTATATAATGGTAAGGTCCAAGCATTATAATGAAATAAAAGTTTCATCAGAATCGAAGCTTTACGTGTATTTTATTTAACATTACTTGAAACCGAAATATGGATGGCCCTATATAAAAAAAACATTTTCTAGTCTTTTCACCATATGAACTTTGTCCAAGCATTTAGAAACACCAAAGGATACAGGTGTTTAACTGATTGTCACATTGAGATTATTCAAATTAGTATTCATGGCAGAAATTTTCTTGGACGGGAACCGTGCTATCGCTCACTAAGACATGTTACTTTCTATATAGATAGCACACATATCAACTCTGGAATTTATACTTCATATAGTTAATGAGATATGACCATTTAAATCGTTAGGTTCTGTAGATGGTGTACTCTCCTTTTCCGACTATTAGCCTAATATAGCTTATGATAAGTTCGTAATTGATTAATTTTTATGACCAACAATCAGTAGCATTGATTGTTTTCAAAATTGTTCCCAAAATACCAAATGTTGTCTAAAAAATAAAGTGTCAAAAAAGAAGTTAAAGAATTAATCAATGCGACAATGAAGTGGTTAATTAACAAACCAACCTATTGACGATTCAATCTATCGATTTTATTCAGTCTGAATAAAATATACTCTTGTTGTTTTGTCTGGTGTAAGTTTTTATACCGCCCATGTCGGTTTATAGTTTTTAGGGTAATGCAAGTGATGCACGTTATTCGATGCAAACTACCCTCTATCTAAGATCGATACTAAAAATCGTATCGATCAGGTCGCATAAATAAAATAACTGTAGACGTTTCGAACGCCTGTCCCTCTCCACCATCCATCGTCGCACATCAGTTTAAGTGAATCCCTTCTATACATACTGGAAGTTCACAATCAAAAACGCAAGATAAGGACATACTCACAGTATCAACTAAATATTACTCGAATTTGCCTGAAACCAATCGCACAATTTTAGTTTTAATTTCTAGGACTGTTACAGGATGATTTAATAGCTACGTAATCCAGAGGATTACCGTAGCTTAGAATTTAGCATCGTAAATATAGATGCACGGATAACAGAGGATTTTTATGATGTTGTTTACTTTGGAACAGCAAAGTCTATACGATCTGAGATATGCATCCTTTTAATTCGATATAATTCTAAACTCTTTCTCAGAGAGCAATATTTGTCATATACGAATACAATGACATCGCCTAACTAATAGATAAAACATAGAATACTAAGTTTGCAACAATTGGGCATAATTTTAAATGGTGAAGTCGCTTTATGGAGTTAGTTCTAGCACCGATTGGTCCGATTCTAAAAATTGTCCTGATACGAGTATCTTTCAGTGTTTGGAATCTAAATGAAAAGTATACCCAATATATATTCTGAATCCGATAGAATTTTTTTTCTGTTTCAAAATTGTATTAAATTTTGTTTCTGTTTCATATATAAAATTAAATTACAAACAACTTTGATGTTGATTCTTACAACCGAAACGAAATTAGAAACAATTTTAATTATGTTCCTTTTTCCTCTGCTAAAAACGACACTTCATGAGCTTCAAGTTCTGATCCAGATTAAGAAATGAAACTACATAAAACTATATTTTCGTTTCAGGTTCTCGAACCAAAATATCTGTCTTCTTCGATAGACAAATAGAATCAATGTGAGTTTCTAATTTCGTTTCAGATAAAAGAAATTAATCAATGTATGAAGTGAGTTATTGTTCCGAATTGGAAACAGAAACAAATATCTAGTATACTCTAATTAAACTTTCAACTTCAAGACCGAAACGAAACTAAACTTTTGTAGAAATCCCCGGCTTAAAAGGTTCTCGCATAAATCAGCTAGTCATTTAAGCAAATATTAAATTTAATAGATAGATTTAATAACTGAATTTGTGTGAATTGTTTTCAAATCCCGAATTAAACATAACCTTAAAGTTTGTAACACGTCAAATATACTGTTTAAATTGCATATTGAATTGCCACGAACGTTTGGCAAGTTGTTGTCTACATATATGGAATAGTTTGCGGATTAGTATAGATACTGCCCGATAGGTGGCGCGTGACTTGTTTACATATAAGTCACAAACAACTTATTAATGTATACAGTGTAAAACACCAATAATATCTCTAGAATGCTAGAGACCGCGATGGAAAAGATAACAAATGTAATAATTAATATGTTTAATAGATCAATTGTATAATATAGTTTCTTTTTTTAACTGCTCAAGTCCAAAATTAAACCAGCATTTGTACTTATCATCAAATATATTTACCAAGCGCTCAAATTTTGACAATTCCACGACTGAAATGATTATAAAACTTTTGAGAAATCGACTCTTTTTCTCACACTAAACCCAGGCAATTTCTTAATGGTATGCGTCTTCATTGACCATCCTCCGCTAAACACAGATATTTTCATGAAATTAGTTTACAAACAATCAACTGTCAGTAGAACAGTTCATCTCGAAGGGCTGTCATAGATGCAACCTTCGAAACGTCAACAAGTAAACGAAGATCATGGAGATTACCAACAATACATTAAAGTTTCCATGATACGTATTGTCATAACCATTTACCTGCAGTACATTACAAAAGAGACTCTTTCGACCCACATAAAACCGTTTAGAAATTTACGCCTGAGAATGCAAGGACCTCGGAACAATTGTGAATCTGTTTGAGAGAGGAATTCATTACAGCTTAAAACGATTGAAATTGAGCAAAACAATTGAGACACTCTTGAACACAAATACGCCTACACACATACACACGCATTCGTGCAATGGATATCAGACTATTAATAGCGATTATGTGAATTTGTTGCAACGGTAGGGACCGTCGTCTGGTTGCAATAGTTGCATCATCAAAGCTCAGGAAATGTGGCGAAACATTTACTTTGTATACGGATTACTTCCTCCTAGATATGGGAGTGTATCGGATATCGTTTTGGAAGTAGGAAGGTGTATGAGATTTATTTTGGCTCAAAGAATATAATGTAGCAGGGATGTGGAACAGCATCAAGATGAAAGTCCATGCAGAATGTAGACATTAAAGGAAGTTCAATGGAATTTGGAATTAGCAAATTGTGTACTGAGCATAAACATCTTTGTGTCCCTGATTCAACTGGCAGAATTGGTTTGCAAGTTATCAACTCATATACTACTGCAAAATGGGTACTACTAATTCATAACAGCCTTAAACGACTGAAGATAGATTGTAGATTGGAATATTGCCTTAGACTGTAGCATTGTTACATTTCTCTATGAAAACTTTAAGAGCTATTTACACTTTAAGCTTTTTACACGTAAGATTTATAGGTTACCATGATATGGTAGTATTTGTTAAGTTAAGAAACTAGAGAAATAAAATCTATTTGA
Organism: Philornis downsi; assembly: GCA_019455685.1. Taxonomy (NCBI): domain Eukaryota; kingdom Metazoa; phylum Arthropoda; class Insecta; order Diptera; family Muscidae; genus Philornis; species Philornis downsi. The sequence continues at coordinate 20,860 of JAHXMU010000171.1, forward strand.
AACATAACGCAGAGACAACGTACACATCAAAGTCTGGACTTTGGCGTATAAAATACAGGGTGTCCGTCGGGAAGGTACACTACTTTGTTTATAATTTTTGGTTAAATGAAAGAGAATGGATCTTATATTGTTAATGGATCTTATATTGGTAAATACAATATCAGACAAATGTTCACCTCTGTTAGCCTCACAAATGCGAGCCCTCTTGACCACATTTTTCATTACATTCTCACACATTTCACGCGGTATTTCATTAAATCCATCACGAATATTTTGTTTGCATAAACCTTGCTTTTCAGATATCCCCACAAAAAGAAGTCCGGAGCAGTCAAATCAGGCGACCGTGGAGGTCAATCAACATCACCATTTCATGAAATAACTTGCTGTGGAAAGAGGTCTCGCAGTAATTCCATTGTAATCCTGGCTGTATGCGATGTGATACCACATGTTAATCAAGTCCAAATCATGCAGTTGTATCGTTAAAAAGTATTCTATCTTCAATCACGATATCGCTTCCCATTGACAGTTATCGTTACGCCGTATTCAGTTTCAAAGAAGTAAGTAGTGAAGTAATGTTTCCGCCTGACCAAATTGCATACTGGACTGCCACTTTTAATGGATGCAAAGCTGACTGAATTTGAGGGTTTTCCATTGCCCAGAACCGACTATTCTGTTTATTCACATATCCATTCAAATGAAAATATGCCTCGTCACTCATTGTGATTTTTTCATGAAAATCGGGGTTGTCATGGGCGAGCTGTGAGATCATACCGGCATATGTACGGCGGCGTAAATGGTCTTGTGGAAGAAGCTCTTGTGTCAACTGTATCTTAAATGGAAACAAATGCAACTCCTTGTGCAAAATTGTGGTCGTATTGAGTTTGATGGATTGTTTTGAACACTTTCTTGAGCAGCAGTAATGTTTTCAGCCGATCTTGCAGTACGTTGTGGTCCATACTTGGCCTTATCAGCTGCAGACCCTTTTTCTTCGAAGTCATTCACTACACGATACATAGCGCGTCTTGTTGGCACGTTGTTTCTCCCAAAAATTTCACGTAACTTCCTTATCGTCACAATAATCTATGATTGAATTTGATAAAATGTTTTAACGATTAGAAAACGTTGGTTTATCGAATATTGTTCCATAATAAATTTGCCACGTCTCTACTTCTCGACTGCCAAATATGAACTGTTAAGACTAATGCTTAGCAAAATGGCGGCAAAGCAAGATAGTATACCTTCCCGACGGACATCCTGTAGTAAAAAAGGGTGGACAAGAACGAAAGAAACGAAGCGTGCGATACAACAAATCATCACCTGATAAAATAAAGAAAAAGTGCGAAGATAAATTACCGGTGAATACGATGAGGCATGCTTGCGGTTTTGTTAGTGGCAGCTCCTGAGCGATGTCTATGCGACGTTGTTTTTGCTCAAAATTTAGCAATTTTAGAACAATCTTCGCTGCCATCCGTAAAAATTGCTTGGCATGAGCCGAACGATATGCCAACATCATCAGCAACCTCTGTAATAGTGATTCGACGATTATCCAAAATCATTTTCTTCACTGCTTTAATGTTTTCATCGGTTGCTGACGTGTTCGGGCGATCAGGACGAGCATCATCATTGACATCATCTCGGCCTTCCTTAAACCGGTTATACCACACTTGAACTTGTGCTCTGCTCATGGTAGACCCGCCAAACGCCACAGTCAACATTTCAAATGTCCTCGCACATTTAATTTCATTTTCTACACAAAACTTAATACAGTTTCTTTGATCCATTTTTTCGAAAAGTAAAAAAAGAAAGAAAGAGTACACCAAAACACGTCTAACCTTTTTATCTGTCAAAAACAAACTTACAATCCAAAATGGCTGATATTGTCAACATGTATAACAGGCATGTGTACCAATATAACAGAAAAAAAATGCGCAAATCGAACACACGTAACTCACGAAATTTGAAAATAACGGTTATTTTTTGATCACACCTCGTATAATTTGCCTTTAAAACCAAATTTTGACGTCATCAATATATAATTTAAATTATAATCGCCCTAATATACACTACCTTGCGGAACACCACAAATTAGTCTTTACATGATGAACTGGCAGAGAATACTGTACACTTTTCACTTTGATAGATGACGTTAGGATGCCATTACCTACCCGTGGTGCCTACCTGGAAAACTTAAATCTTAAAAAATCACCCTGTACAAAGGAACTGTTTTTTGATGTTTTTTTTAATAATTCTTTCAAATTGCGTTCGTAATGGTTCGAGGGTCACAGTAAGGTTCTAATTTTCGATAATGTGTCCGAATATTTTGAACTTAATGGTTTGATCTATCATAAAATCTATCATAGGAAAAATTAGCTCAAATGAATCATCACATACAGTCCATGAAGACAATCGCAAAATCTCATCAAAATATTAGGCGAAAAAAACGAAAACAACCCTTGATTTCTTTTGGACTCAAGCCAAATAAAATCGTGTTAGCATTTTGTATGTGGTTATTATTCGCATGCTCGTGGGTTCAATCCCGCATTCAGCCATATGTTATTATTTGAACGGCGGCAGTCACCTCGATGCTCCTGTCGAACACTTCGAATAATCGAGTAATCGACAAGTCTGGTAAATGCTTTCTCAAACACCGAATGTGAGAAGCTCTTCCACATCTTATCCATGGGATGCAAGACAATTTAGTTTGTTTTGTAGTTGCTTAACATATGATTCTTCAACCACAGCTTGTCACCCTACTGGTACCCAAAAAAAAAAAAACTAAGTTATTCATTAAAACTTAAATCAATCTCACAAAATCCTTCCAGATTAGCATAATAAGAAAATTCACCCACCCACTTAATGTGAATAATTCAACTTTACCTATTAAATTAAACAGAAATTAAATATCCTCACAAAGGACATCTTAAGTTTTCCTAATACATTTATGCAAACCCTTAAGCCATTTCGTCATTTCCTCTGATCCACGGGGGCTCAAGGAAGGAATAATAATTACATTTGTCGTTGACAGCTTTTCATCTAGTACATAAAGTCTCCTCGTCTCACCCACTCCATCCCTTTCCATTGGTCTACGTGTACCATTTATGATTCAAAAGACAACGGTTACAAACTGTTGACTGACAGTTGATGTCTGGCATTAACATTAAAGCTCCCGAAAGAGGTGCCAGGGGCGGTGATGGATAGGCACCCTTAAGAATTTCAACTATTTATCAAAGAAATTTTAAATTCAAATTTTATGGGTTAACAAAACAAGCAACGTCTACATTCGTATTAAAAAATTCCAGCAAAGTTTTCTTTTTGTTGACCTTAAAGATAGATATTGCAGACGATTTGCTGTTAGCCAAAGTGATGTTCACTGGCAAGTTGGAGTGTAACATTTAACAGCGCACACATAATCTTGAACAATTTTCTATTTACTGATGGCCCTTTGGTGAAACGGCATCTCCTCAGGCGTTCTTGGCACAAAACTTCTCTACTGTTTATTAAGAATTTGTACTTTCAAGTGGCCTAATTTAATTAGAATTCTTGAAGAAATACATTCCTGCGCCATCAACAATGACGGCAGTAACAAAGCTTTTAAAGTAATTATGCAAAGTATGAAATGTTAGTTAATTATAAGGGTAAACTTCATTTCCATCGCATTGCAAAATGCGTTGCAGATCCCTTAGGCTATGTCTATTCCCGGTAATTTAAAAATCACAAAAGATTAATGACGAAAAAGGATTCAGGGAATTGAGATATATAAGATAAAGGCTGCGTTTCATATTTATAAGTCCACCTATAAATTGTAACGGGGTACATTTCTTTTTGTTTGGACGACACAAATTGTGCAATTAACGGTACGAGGTGTTTTCAAAAAATAAGGTAAGTTTTCATTTTTCTCAAAAAATACTTATTCATTTATCAATTTTTATTTTACCTCCTCCAAAGTAGTCCCCCTCAGCAATAATACATTTGTGCCAGCGTTTTTTCCAATCCTCGAACCAGTTCTTATATGCACTTTTTGGTATGTCTTTGAGCTCTATAAGCGATTCGGGTTTTATCTCCTCAATCGTCACAAAACACCATCCTTTCATGGATCTCTTCAATCTTTGGAACAGGAAAAAGTCGCAGGGGACCAAATCCGATGAATACGGTGGCATGAATGCAAAGCCATGAATTTTTTTCCACAATTCCGGCCTTTTCTTTCGTATTGCTTTACGCAAACGGCGCATAGCTTCAAGGTAATACTTCTATTTTCCGGACGAACTTGTGTTAAGAACTCTTGATGCACTACGCCATGATAATCTAAGAAAACAGTGAGCAAAACCTTGACATTTGATCGAATTTTGCGTTTTTTTTTGTCTTGGTTCTCCTGGACTCTTCCATTGGGACGATTGCGATTGCTTTGGTTTCGATGTCATAACCATATACCCAGATTCGTCGCCAGTTATGACCCTTTTCATCGTTGACGTCATTCAACAATTTCTGACCGATGCTCATGCGACGTTGTTTTTGGTCAAAAATCAGCAATTTTGGAACGAACTTCGCTCCCACACGCTTCATGCACAAAATTTCCGAAAAGATTGCATGGCATGCGCCAACCGATATGCCAACATTCTTTTTCTTCAAGGAAATGAAACGTGCGGCAGCGAAGATTGTTCCAAAATTGCTAAATTTTGAGCAAAAACAACATCGCATGGACATCGCTCAGGAGCTGTTGAACGTCATCAACGCCGATCCAGATTTCCTCAAAAAGGTCATAACTGGTGACGAATCATAGGTGTATGGCTATGATATTGAAACCAAAGCTCAATCAGTACAATTTAAGCGTCCAGGAGAGCCAATACTGAAGAAAGCACGTCAAGTTCGGTCAAATGTGAAGGTTTTGCTCACTGGTTTCTTCGATTGCAATGGCGTGGTCCATCATTAATTCTTGCCACAAGGTCGTACAGTCAATAAGGAATACTACCTTGAAGCAATTCGTCAGAAACGCACAGAATTGTGGAAAAACCAATCATAGATTTCGCACCATGATAACGCACCAGCTCACACATCGATGCTTGTGCGTAAGTTTTTGGCCAAAAACAAAACCGCAATCACCGGACTTTTTCCTCTTCCCAAAACTGACGACACCGATGAAAGGAAAGCGTTTTGCTGCGATTGAGGCGATAAAAGAAAAATCGAAACAGGAGCTGTTGCCGATACCAAAAAGCGCGTTTTAGAAGTGTTTCGAGGATTGAAAAAAAAAACACTGGCATAAGTGTAGTATATCTGAGGGGATTACTTTGAAGGGGCAAAGATGGTTATTGATAAATAAATAAATACTTTTTGAAAAAAAATTTAAAACAACGAATATTTTTTGATCACACACGTTTTATGCATCACAGTCGGGACCTGGCACCAAGTGGTTCCCTTTATTCTCGTCTATGGCGATTTTGCTGGTGAAAATCTCGCCTCAAGAGAAGCTTATTAAAACCTTCTGGCATCTGTTGGCATGCCCGCTCAATGAAACTAATTAAAATGGTTTAGTTAGGACTTTGAAACTTCGCTCATAGCATTTATGAGCCAATCTGGTAGAGATCTCATTGTGGTGTTTAAGAATGACCTACGTTCGGCGGTTCCTTATCCTTATTTCTCAATAGATTTACAAGTGATGGTCGATTGTTTTGAGTTGATTGTTCTAAAATGCATTTGGTTGACGAGATGCTTTGTACGTGAACTACATTTGTTGAGTTTGGCCCACGCTCTTACTTCAGTTCATCACACCAAGTTTTGATAGTTTTCCAAAAGCTCAGTCCTACCAACGGAACTTTGATCGTCTTCTTCTGCGATTTCATAAAAATCAAATTCTTTTGCATCTCATGGGTGAGACATGGGAAAGCTTCTCACATTCAGTGAGCTTACACTAATTCTATTTTTAGACTCAATCAACACGACCTACAGCTTAACGACGATGTCGAACGTCACAGTTTGAGAAGTATTTGCAAGACTTGTCGCTTACTAGACTACGGAGTTGGACCTGCAAACGGTAGTCGCATGTTCAAGACTTGTCGATTATTCAAAGTAACCGCCAGACGCATCGAAATGACCGCCGCTGAAATATGATAGGTGGCTGTATGGGGGGTTGAACTTGCGATCATGCGAACGACTGTTTAACTATCGCGCCACGGTCAGTCACCATCGATTCATAGTCAATGAAAATTAGTACCGCTATGTTTTGTGTCCGTCTGCATAGTATGGCCTGGACAAAGCGATCGTTCTGTTTTGATGTGTTTGAATACGTCAATGTCTTTATATAGCAGATAATTCATATTATGCTGATACCCTCCCTTAATGGTTGACTTATCTGATTGCGTTATAAAAACTCAGGATTCTGCACTCTTTAGTAGAACATTAATGTGGCATGAACGCCAATCATGTGCCTCTTATATAGGGTGGCGCTAAGATTTGATCAGTGAATACATTTTTTGTTTAAGTCGTTTTTTTCGTCTCATTACAGAGTTAACTAAATCATACTTGGGAAATTTATGATGGAAAGGCTCAACACAGGAAAAAGAACCAAAGTTGTTCGATTTTGTAGAAAATCAGCATTTGATTATTCAGACACAAATATCATATCGAAAATTCCTTCATGTTCGAAATGCTCCTAGCGCTCCAACAATTTACCGATTGGTTCAGTGTTTTGGGCAACAAAGGGCTGCCTGTGATCTTCCGCGTGCTGGAAGACCCTGTGCAGTTCGAAATGAAGTGACCATTGCTCGAGTGCACGCAAGTATTGAGGAAAACCCCGAAACTTCCACCAGGCGACGTTCTTAGCAGTTAGAGATGTCTAGGCGGTCTTTGCCAAGAATTTTACATATGTTACATCTTTTCCCATATAAGATGCAATTGGTTCACGAGTTAAAACCAAATGATGCACAAGAACGCATTCAATATAGTCGCCGTTAACGTTACTTATGCGCCACCCTTTAGTAGTCATATTATGAGTCTATGTCTTTGTTTTCA
>JAHXMU010000171.1:69999-93078 GCA_019455685.1 Philornis downsi
AACAACTTCTTTGTAGTGTGCACTTGATAGTCTAGACTTGTGTTGCAAATTCTGTTCGTAGAATTGCCTAGCAGATGTACGAGGTGTGGTCAAAAAATAACCGTTAGTTTTCATTTTTTCCAAAAAGTATTTATTTATTCATTAATTTCTATTTTATTTTCTTTAAAATAGTCCCCCTTAGACATAACACACTTGTGCCAGCGTTTCTTCTAAAACACTTCTAAAACGCGTTTTTTGTTATCACCAACACTTCATGTTTCAATTTGTCTTTTATCTTCTCAATCGTAGCAAAACGCTTTCCTTTCTTCGGTGTCTTCAGTTTTGGGAAGAGGAAAAAGTCAGCGGGGGCCAAGTCCGCTGAATACGGTGGTTGAGGCATGATTGCGGTTTTGTTTTTGGCCAAAAACTCACGCACAAGCATCGATATGTGAGCTGGTGCGTTATCATGGTGCGAAATACATGATTGGTTTTTCTACAATTCTGTGCGTTTCTGACGAATTGCTTCGCTCAAACGGCGCATAACTTCAAGGTAGAATTCCTTATTGACCGTACGAACTTGTGGGAAGAATTCATGATGCACCACGCCATCACAAACGAAGAAATCAGTGAGCAAAACATTCACATGTGACCGAACTTGACGTGCTTTTTTCGGTATTGGCTCTTCTGGACGCTTCCATTGGGATGATTGGGCTTTGGTGTTAATGTCATAGCCACACACCCATGATTCGTCACCAGTTATGACCTTTTTAGGAAACCTGGATCGTCGTTGATGACGTTCAACAGTTCCTGAGCGATGTCCATGCGACGTTGTTTTTGCTCAAAATTTAGCAATTTTGGAACAATATTCGCTGCCGCACGTTTCATGCCTAAAACATCCGTAGAAATTGCTTGGCATGAGCCGAACGATATTCCAAACTCATCAACAACCTCTCTAATAGTGATTCGACGATTATCCAAAATCATTTTCTTCACCTGCTTCTATGCTTTCATCGATTGTTGACGTGCTCGGGCGACCCGGACGAGCATCGTCATTGACATCTTCCCGGCCTTCCTTAAACCGGTTATACCACAATTGAACTTGTGTTCTGCTTATAGTAGACTCGCCAAACGTCACAGTTAACATTTCAAATTTCCTTGCACATTTAATTTCATTTTTTACACAAAACTTAAAACAGTTTCTTTGATCCATTTTTTCGAATAGTAAAAAAAACACGACTAACCTTTTTATTTGTCAAAAACAAACTGACATTCCAAAATGACTGATATTGTCAACATATATAGGTATACCAGAAAAAAATGCGAAAATCGAACATACGTAACTCACGAAATTTGAAAAAAAAACGATTTTTTTTAATCACACCTCGTATGCTAACTATTCATATATGTTGGGGGCCACATACAAGTACAACGCATACAACATTCGACATCTGTTCACGATAACAGTAAAGATGTACATAAGAGTATCTATGCTTGCGACTGCTGCTGACTCTTGAAACAATACGAAATTTCCGTTGAAAACTTGGTAATTCACACGTTTCACTCATACGACTTAAATATGCAAGGATATTGCTGCAAAGGAGGCACATTTGCAATATTACGTTTAAAGTTCGTTTAGCTGGCAATAAATTGAATTTCCTTGAAAATTTAATTTGGAATTTAATGTTTTGCATTAAAGCAACACGAGGATACTTTTAAAATATTTTCATGGGAAAATTGGTTTCACGAATATATTTCGACTACTTGAATCAAAGGTTTCAAAAGGGAAGGAAAAATAACCAGAAAAGAAATTTGTCGATTAAGCAAAATATTATGTTCTTTTAACGAGGAAAACATTCCACGAAATATTGTTTGTTCGTGAAAAAGTTTCGTGGCATTGCCAGCTAATTTTGAATTGCTTTTCAACACTGAAATCTATACGACTTATGTTTTTAACTCATAATACGCACGATTATACATTTTTAAAGCTGTAAAATTGTGTCTTTCAGCACTGCAATTTCATTTCACGAGTACAGAAATCCATTGTCGAAAATATTATGATGTAAAAAATGTGAGCTATTCCGATTTCAGTGTTGGAAAAAAAGGTTGGCGTTGTCACTTTAGAGAATTTTCTTTGCGAAAAACATAGTTTGTGGGAAAACTTAAGCATTTTTTATAAAAAAACATTCACCGCGAAAAGTCTTAAAGTTGTGCCAGCCTTCAAGCGAAATTAGAGGCTTCAGATTCAATTACAAAGCGGAAAAAACACAACGAAAATCGGAAAGAATACAACATAAGTCAGGAATCAAAACTTGAAATATTTTTTGCAACTGGCTGACTATTTTAGATGAAATGGACGAGAATAATGTTTTCGTCGAGGATTAAGGAGGAAATAAACCAATTTTCGTTGCGACTTTCGGTTGTAATCATCCATCAACCAAATTTTGACTCAACAGTACTACAATCAGTCCTACAATTTGTTCCTGAAATGCGATCAAGTTTTTATAAAAACAGATGTTGTTAACACCCTCGAAATCCACTTCAGTTTCGGTAATTTTCGCATCGTTTGATCAAAAAGTTTTCCCCTGCGACATTCTCTTGGAATTTGTTAACAGTTAAGTGTCTTTGGTGGACAGATATGAAGAATACTGCAAATGAGTCCACGAATTTGAACGACGGCCTAGATTATGTTGACTTTGCGGGTATCGATTGAGTCTTATTGGTACTATTGAGTCAATGTCTGTAATTCTGACATTTTTACAAGGGCAGCCACTCGAAGGTTTGTAACTACAAAATGCTGTAATTTTGTCAATTTTAATCTTTTTTATATTTAAAAACTTTTGTATGTCGTAGAAATATTTAAAGTTTTAAGATAAATATGTTATTGTTCAATGTAGTTACCTTTAGTGCGTATAATAGCATCGAGTCTGTCCGAGAAAGCTTCACACGTTGCACGAATGTAGCCTAATGATACTGTGTAAATTGTCTTTCGGTTTGCACTCTAACTATATTTTCATTATTTTGTTTATTTACATATTCCTGAACTTATCCATTTTTTCTTTATTAAAAATGACCAAGTTTTCAAGCTTGCTTTTTGTATTTTGTAAGGCTTCATTCGTTGTTTATTTTTTAATATGCGCCCCATGCTATGAGCAGACACATTGAACATTTTCACCAATTGTACGTTGAATTGTACGAATCATTTCTGACAAAGTTGCTGTTTTTGAACATCCATCTCCAGTGTCATGCTACCAGTATCATTGTAACGTGCGATAGTCTGATACAGAAATATTTTTTATCACATGTAAAATCCGTAGACAATTAACAATGGCTGGTTGTGGCTTTCCAGAGTTGCGTTCCAATTCCATTTCGATAAATTTTTTTTTGTTTTTTTTTTTTTTAACGACGTAAAACGATAAGCTTCCGTTGGCTTGTAAACAACATGACAGACTAATGTATTTCAAAAAATGAGCGCGCTGTCATTAGCCGTTTGATTGCTACAGCAGCGTAAAATTGGTAACACTTCGAGCGTCTACCACTCCACTCCATAATGACCACTCCAAAATCCTGAAGCTAACTTTACCCTTTAATGCTGAAATGGTTCCAATTTCAGATCATTTTTTGATCATTTTGCAAGCCATAAATCTATCAAACACAGTATCGATTAGGCAAACAAAAAAAAAAAAAAATTTAAATAATAATATGTCATATTATGTCACAAGCAGTTGGAGACGAAATTCACTGAAATTCATAAAAATGTTTTTTTTTTTGTAATATTAGCGCATTTGGTTCACATTTTTGATATCCTGAAATGTGGAAATGTGCGAAAGTAATACCAGTACCAAAAGCAAAGGATCCTTGACAATGTTCTGATTATCAACCTGTACTTCCAAAAGTTTTTGAACTGCTTATTAATGACCAGCTGTGTGTTTACATTTACAGGAAAATTCATTATTATCAGAATTTCAATCAGGATTTAGGAAAGGGCACAGTACAGTATCGGTAATGGTTAATATGATTGACGAAATAAGGGTAAAATTAGATGATAACTATATCGTGGCCTTAATTAGTTTAGACTTTAGCCCTGCCTTTGAGTCAATATGTCATGAAACGCCATTAATATCAAATTTGCGATATCAAATTTGTAACTTCTCGACATCGGCATGTCATTTTATTCCCTCTTTTCTATGTGGCAGAACACAATATGTTCAGTCCCAGGATGAAAACTCGGATTTACGACGGACATATCGTGGTATACCGTAAGGTTCTGTATTAGGGCCCACGATGTTTTCAATTTACATCAATGACATATTTGGACATATACATTCCCCTAAAGCTCATTTATATGCTGATGATTTGCAACTCCTGGCTTATGAACATAAAGACTTTTTTGATAACTCTCAAAATCGTGTGAATATTGAGTTAAAAAATACAGGGTGGCGCAATAGAGCGTGCATATTGCATCATCTTTATTTGCGGGATAGAAAAGGAGCGGGCGGAGGGTCGCCTACATCGTTGGGAATCACTTCGACGGGAAGCGTCGCGCATTTTGCGTGCGCGCATTTTACGAGAACTCTCGTTCATATATTGCTACTAGGCGACTATATTGTGCTGAATATGGACTACGGCGAATTAGTGAAGCTCCGAATGCTAATTCAATTAAAATATGGGTAAAGCGTTTTGAAGACACCGGTTCAACATTTAAACCACAAGCAAATGGTCGCCCAAGAACATCTAGGACCGAAGACAATGTTGAGAGAGTTATGGAGTCAGTACGAGGAAATCCACAAATGTCGACGCGCAAGAAATCGTCTGTCTTACAATTATCGCGACGAAGTTTGCAACGAATTTTAACATTGGATCTTAAACTGCATCCATATAAGCTGCAATTAACACAAGAATTGAAAGAGTCTGACTTCATAGCAAGGCTCGCATTTGCTAATGAAATGCTTAATCGATTTTCCAATTTTGACGATATCCTTTTCTCTGACGAGGCTCATTTCTGATGAATGGGTTCGTAAACCATCAAAATTGTCGTTACTGGAACAGTGAAAATACCAAAATCAAACACCAGAAACCATTGCATAGTCCTAAAGTGACAGTATGGGAAGCAATCTCTGGCAGAGGAATAATTGGTCCTTTTTTTTCGAAAATGCGCGGGCCAAAACGTCACGGTTAATACGGAACGCTATGTTAAAATGTTGGACGGATTTTTGGCTCCAGAAATTGAAAGTTCAAGAATAGTGAATTCCAGAACTTGGTTCCAGCAAGATGGAGCTATCTGTCACACATCAAATGACTCCATGGCGGTGGTGAAGCAGATGTTCCTGCAAGGGAACTGATTTCGAAAAGAGGTGATATCCCATGGCCCCCACGTAGTCCAGACTTGACGCCTCTTGACTTTTATTTTGTGGGGATACCTCAAACACAAAGTCTACAGTAATAATCCAAGAAACATCGTTCAGCTCAAGGAGAATATCCGTGGTGAAATGGCAGCCATTACACCAGTATTACTGAAGAAAGTTTACAATAATTTTCGTTTGCGGTAAGAGGAGTGCCGTCGTAGAGAGGGTCACCATTTAAATGATGTTATTTTTAAAAAATAAACTCCATTTATTACTCTACAATGCCTTAGATTTATTTTAAATATGGACGTTCTATTGCGCCACCCTGTATAAGTCGCTAATGTGAAAATAATTTTGTACATATTTGTACACCCGTCTAAATCAAAGGCAATAACTTTTAACTTAATCCCTAGCAGATCTGTTTCGTTCACGTTAAATGATAATGTTAGCACCATAAAAACATTAGGATTTAGTATTGATGATACTCTCAAATTTGAAAGCTACGCAAGTTATATAAAATAAATGTGTGCCTTCCGCTAAAAATACGAAAACATATCGAAAAGGCAATGTTGATGCCACACGTTATTTATGGATTAGAAGTATTTGTGGATTAGAACAAGTAGAGATAGACTAGAGCGATTAAAAATATACTTTAACCGTGTTATGTTGGGATGTACATTTGAAAACTTTATCGACCTTAGAACTATTTTGTTTTTCTACAAAGCTATGAAATTTGGCACTCCCCAATACATAGTTTCCAAATTTGTATTTGGAAGATCTTCAAGAACCAATATTTTACAACTTCCGCTGGCACGAACGCTAATAATGCGGTGGCCTCTTCGATTTCGTACTGTACGATTATGGGATTTAATAATTCCATATGAATACAGAAAATTTTCACTATCATGATTTGGATTTAAGAATCTCTTAATGTCTTGCTTGTAGAATTATTATACTACACTATAAATTGTTGATGCTACACATTTTATATCCTATCTCTCTCCATATTTGTTGTTCATACTGTCATTAATATTACTATAATAATCATTAAATATAATAATCATAAAACTTTTTATGAATTGAATTGTAAAATTTCAAACTTGGGTCGCAAAATGTTGGTCTGCGTAATCAATTTGGCCGTATGCGGCTTTGGATTGCGATATGGAAATAAAATAAGTAAATAAATAAAAAATAAATCATAACTGAATTTACTATTCATTTGAAGTAGCAAAATAACCAATGGGAAGTCTTTCTAAGTCAGTTGTCCAAAAACGAGGCTTTAAAAAAGGCGATGGCACCTATAAATTTAAAACTGTAGACGATTTAGTCTACTTTAGAAATAAGAAGGGAAGAGCACTGGTTGGAAACAGATGATATGGACTACGCATGCAATTTGGCGTGCAAGACATCTCCGGGTAAACTATTATAAAATACCATACATTTGGAGACGATGAATCTGTTCTTGGAGTCTGCGAGAGAAAAAATTCTACTTAATGCCAGCACCGTAAATGGTGAATATCGGTGTCAATAAGAAATTATGAGCTACATATTGACGTGGTCGTGTGTTACAAAATATATCGATTTCGATTCAGCACGAAATATCGTCAACAATAAAACCGGTGATCGATGGAAAACAGGTCGACCAAGTCTCCGTTTCAAGAACAAGATTTCTAAGATGTTACCAATACTTGATGTGACGAATTGGAGAAAGAAGTGAGGGGGAGCAAAATGAATGAAATTAAATTCTAATATTTTGGAGCTATATCAAGCCAAATGTTGTTCTTGACTTTTTCTACCCAACCTGGATAAAACTTCCAGATGATGTGAGTTGGAACGTAGAACGCATTACAAGTTTTGAGTAAATCCTCTGAGTTAGTCCAGTCTAAAATTCAATGTTCATTAATATGTCCGGAATTTGTTGACTTCCTTCTCCTTTCTGTACAAAAGTTTAGTTCACAATAACACTGCAAAAGAGAGCACAATAATCACTACTTGAGATCTAAAAATTATTGAAATTGGGACCGGAATCAGTGACTTAGAATGGATACTATTCTTTATGCTGACTTTATAGCCCTTCTGAAGTAGTGGTCGTGGAGTGACAGAAATTAGATTTTATGATAAAGATGTGATAAATTGGATGTAATTCACTCCAAGCTAGAATACATCATCATATGTTAATATCATTGGGTTATTGTGGGAGAATGTCAAAAAGGGGAAAAATCAATAAGATATGTAAGAGTTTCTCACATCTAGTGAGCTTACAAGCATTCTATTTTTAAACCCACTTTGCCATTTTCAAATGACCTACGACATTGCCGAAAGTCAGTTTAAGAAACAATTACTAGCCTTGTCGAATACTTCACTATTCGAAGGGTTTCTCTAATAAATCGGCGTGGCCGTCGCTCAAATGATAGAAGGCTGTATAGGGGATTGAACCTGCGATCATGCGAACGATTGTCGCGGGTGCTAACCACAATTGGTTTTATTTTATTTTTTGTTATTTTCATTTCGTTTTTTTTTTTTTTTTGTTTTTTGTTTTACTGGGAAACACTATCTTTCCCCTAAGAATAAACGAGGCTTTCGAAACAATTCTCTCACATCCATTTGCGATGGAGAATTCCAACATGTTACAGTTTTATATTCATATGATGACATCTTTGGCAGTCGAAACATTTCACAATACGTTTTCTTTTGGTATCAATTATAGAATATCTAATTCTGTCCAGATTTTACTAGAATTGGATTGTGGAATTTTGAAAATTTTGCAAAGTTAAAATTTTTGTTTCAAGTACTAAAACGTATTCAACACATCACCTACTGCAGTCTTGAAATATGAACTGAGTACAAAGCAATTAACTTCAAATGTAACATTCATGTTTATTACAATCGCTTGGAATTTCTTTATCCAAAAGAAACATCTTCTAAGTTGCCGCCCGTTTTAAACTTGGACCTCATTAATTTTAATCAGTAGAAGCAAGAAAGTAATAAAGAAAATCTCTACTTTCTCCTTTCCTAAACGAAACCAAATTAAAATATTGCTTGAGCACTTTGTTAAACAAAATGACTTCTTGTCAAATGCAAAAAGTGTACTAACATTTATTTTAACCGCCGGATATTCAAGTAACTTTTGTAAACACCTGCAACCTATACACTCTTCCACAAACACATATACTCACAGATGACTTCAGGGAAACACACATAGAAGGCAACATAATGTGGTGCACAATTCCTTACAAACCTGTGCAATATGACCACAATGCAACAATGAACAATACGGTGGCATTAAAACCACAACGCTGGAGAACGGCAGCCATAATGCCACAAAAATTATTGCAACACAATGAAAATATGGGTAAATAGAGTTACAGGTTATTAAAGCCAAACTGCTGCTGTTGTTATTGCTACTAATGTTATTTACACCCAGCCCGGACGGACATCTGCTAGCAGTACAGCGTGCCAAAAGGGTGCCACTAAACACAAAAGGCAACAGCAACGCCTACCTCCGAAAAACAAACAGCACACCTAACATAACACATGGCATAGAAAGGAGCCACAGAGGCAGTCATGGCAAATACTCGTATATGTACATATGTATGCGTGTAGATCAAAAAGGGTCACACGTATGTGCTACACAATAGTGATAGCCTTATTTTATAAAACGCCAAAAATAAGGCCATGTTAAAAGTTTCATATATATTTGTAAGAATGTTACCCTACATTTCCAGGTTGAAGTGCTGAAGAGTGTACGATATTTCCGCGTTAGTGCCTTTATCTGTGTTAAGAGTGTATCTCATTTCTATTCAAAAATACTGTCATTTCTATGTAAAAGGCGTTTACAATTCCTCTATGAAAAGTTTCTCTGCATTTCTTAACGAAGCCACATTTATCGGCCACCCTGTATACTGAATACACAATGGGTGTTAAATTATAACAAATTTAATACAATTGTATGACAGACATTAAGCTCTGGCGTTAAATATATGATTTAAGTTAGGTTTTTTAGCTTTTCCTGTTGATATCTCAAAATTATACCAAGCGCTATATGCCATTCAACTACGCAACTTTTGTCTACGAATTCGGGATTGCAGCCGAATACTAAATCTATCTGAAAATCGGACAATTTGTAAGGGAGCAGCAAAGCCGTCCGCAATATCTTTATAAAAGGCAGTTAAAATTTCTATATGAAAAATTTCTCTGTATGGCAAATGTTTCATTATTAAACTTGGAAAAATGTACACATTTCTATGTGAATCTTGCTCCATCTTCTTGCACCAGAAATACCTTGTATTTCTACCTATAAATATATCTAGGAGTTTCCCGACAATTTGCCTGCTTTTATTTCCTGTTTCCCCAGTAATTTTAGGCGAGATTCCCCGGAAATTTTGCCATTTAAAAAGAAAGTGAAAATGTTGCTAAAAACTAAAGATTGTTGGTGATGAATGCACCCCACGGGTGTTGTACAGGATTACTGATAAAGTGGCTACCACGATACTACTTAAGGCTATTAAAACAATTTTCCTCTCTAAAATTACACCGGAAGAAATTCTTTTTCAATTCTGCGTGATTTCAACAACAAGATAGTTCCAGATCTGTTATGGAAGAATTGCAATAAGAATTCCCTAATACGATGATCTTAAGAAACTCCACATTCGGTTGGCTCCCTTGATCTGCTGATCCTACTGCATCTGATTTTTTTTTTTTCCTGTGGGTTTATTGAAAACATACAGTTTACGAAACAAAATTATGGTAATAATTTAAGGTAATGAATTTCTTTCTTCTGAATAAAGGAAAATTATATACATGAATTGGGAATAAAGTTATTTGAATTTCTTACCGCAGCAATATTCATCGGCCATCCTGTACTCGACTGATTAGACTGATTTCCTACAGTTTGGCTAAGTTGAAATGTTAGCATTACAAATTTTAGATATGCGTGAAGAAGTCTTGGGCAGATTAATTTTATCGAGTTTTTTAAGGGAAATTCATTATATATAATTATAGCATCAATTCTATGCTATCACAAGAAGGAATAAAGGTATGTAATAAAGAGTACAGTACAGAAGTTTCAGTCAGGTGAGCTGACTTGTATACGAGTACGAGTATACCTTGATTCAAAAGATCCATCTGAATTGGCACACAAATGTGACGGGTTCAAAGTGGAGTGGTAAATCTTTCGGTTCTTATCAAAAATACTCTGAATTAAATAATAATCTTAAGTTTCTCCAGTCTACGAATGAGTAGTTAAGGAAAAAAATTAATTTTAAAAAAAGGTCAATTTGTACTTAAGGATAGCCAGGAGGAAATAGATCGATATTGGCGTTTATAACCCCGTCTGCGATGTAACATAATAACGGTTTATCCATTTTATGGTTTCGAAACCGCCGGTCTGGCAAGGCTGTCAACTGTTAAATACCTGTCATCTGAAGTGTTATTTATTTGAAAGGTTGACTAATTACGAATATAGAGCGTTTAGGAACCAACGAATGCATAAGAATAGTTAAAACTTAGTACAAAAGTGGCAATTCAAACATGTATACTTTTCGTTCATTACGGAGGGATTTGGGTCGACATAAATGATCTACTTTGCAGGAAGAGTTACAGATATGGTCAAGGTTTTGCATTATCGCAAAATGTATGCACTGCTGAAAATATCGCTTCAATTCAGAGCGCTATATGACCGTGTGACAACCGATTTTTTTTTTGGCCTGCAATTAAAGATTATGAACTGGGCGCTACATGATTTCAACAAGACGGCGCCACGAGGCAGACAACACGATCCAAAATTACTTGATTGCATGAGAAGTTTCCAGAAAGCGTAATTGATTTTTTTTTTAGAACTACGTCAAAGACCTCATTTACGCAGATAATCCCCAAACGTTGGAGCATTTCAAAACTAATATTTATCAAGTTATCGCCTAGATAACACCCGAAATATACGAAAACTTGGTCGAAAACTACCTCAAAAGGATTCACTATTGCAACCAATCCAGAGGCGGTCATTTGAATAGCATTATAAAGGGTGTCCCAACAAGAACGCAAGATTTAAATTTGACGCCATTCGAAGTGCCATTGTTTGACATTTGAACATTTGTTATTGTTTGCTAGTAGAAGGTACGAGGTTAGTAAAAATGAAGCGCTACACGAATGAACAACGCATTCTCATTGTGAAATTGTTTTACCAAAATGGTGAAAGTTTTGCGGCTACAGTTTGCGAATTGCGATCAATTTGGGGTCACAATAATGCTCTAAAAGAGTCAACTGTAAAGAGATTAATGGATAAATTTGCCAGAACTGGGTCTGTTAGTGATGTAAAGATAATAACGTGCCTTCGACCAGGTCTATCGATCGAAAATGTCGCAGCTGTACGTGATGGTGTCGCTCAAACTCCATCCACCTCAATTCGACGCCGAGTTCAGCAAATTGGTGTCTCCAAATCCACTATGTAGTGAATTTTGGCGAAAGATTTGCATCTTCATGCATACAAAGTTCAATTGACTCAGCCAGAAGCCAGCTGACCATGGACAGCGAAGGGAGTTCGTTAATCGGTTATTGGAGAGACAACATGAAAATGCTGATTTTGTCGATAAAATCATCTTCAGTGACGAGGCCCATTTCCTTCTTGATGATTTCGTCAATAGGCAGAATTGTCGAATTTGGGGTTAGGAAAATCTTCGAGTAATTCACGAGAAGTAAATGCACCCTCAACGTATCACTGTGTGGTGTGGATTTTGGATTAGAGGAATCATTGGACCTTTTTTTATGAAAATGAGGCATGTCAAACGCAAACAGTGAATGGTGTTCGGTATCGTGAAATGATAACCAGTTTTTTCGTGCCTAGAATTGAAGAAATGAATGTGGAGGGCATGTGGTTTCAACAAGACAGCGCCACATGTGATACAGCCGGAGAAACAATTCAATTGCTGCATCAGTCATTTCCCGGTCGTGTTATGTCGCGTTTTGGAGACCAGAATTGGTCGCCTAGATCGTGCGATTTAACATCATTAGACTTTTTTCTTTGGGGTTTTTTGAAGTCGATGGTTTACACGAAGTCTTAAAAGAGGACATTGGACGCTGCATTAACGAAATATCGCAGCATTTATGCAAAACGGTCATTGAAAATGTCATTAAAAGATCGCGTGTGTGCCAGCAAAGCCGCGGCGACCATCTGCCCGATGTGTTGTTCAATACATAACCTCATTCTATCTACTTTACGATATAATAAAGTTTGACGATTTTTTTTTAAATATCTGTGTTTTATATCTTGCGCTCTTGTTGGGACACCCTTTATTATAATGAAATCACAGTTTTATCGATTTCATAGCTTCATGTGCGTTTTATTTAACTTTACTATTGAAGCCGAAAAATTGATAATCCGTTATTTGATTTTTCATTTTTAACAGAGAGGATGATTTCTATGAGAGAGACACAATGGAGTTATCATCAAAATGGCAACAAGTTAATGATATTTGACCTTAAAGGTCATGCAAAAATAATGGATGTCATTCTGCTACACTTTATAATTTGTTAGATGGGGATATTCCCTTTTTGTTTCCACACTGCGTTTTGCAAAATAAAAATATAAAAATAACACCGTTGCAAAACCATTCATTCTCCTTCTTTTACCTCTCCTCTCTCTCTCTCTCCCTGACACATATACATTTTAATCTAAAGTCCTTGCCATTTGTACCATACACACCTTTATGAGCATAAGTCACTTATATACGTAGTCCGCAATTCTAAATATCCGGTGTGTTGTTGGTGTCTAAAACCGGAAGGAAACAAAAGGCACAATTTCACCAAAAACCTGCATATATGTAAGAGCGCGAAGGTAGGTGTGTGGCTGTGTGCGCGCAATCATTGCTCGTTGTGCGAGCGTGTTGGTGTTGTGGGTTTTATATTACATTTGGTGAAAACAACGCCATAGAAAAGTAATGGACACACACGCATACGCACATGTGCGCCCGCAAAATGGTTGATAACGTGAAATGGCAACCGGGAGTTACATGGAAAGCAATACCAACAGATTGCTTAAATTATTATTGTTATAATGCTGTGGTAACGAGCGAGTACGAACGTATGGAGGTTTAGCAATTATGTGTTTAATACACATACCAGTATAATGATATAGGCGTTGTAGCTTAAGCTGTGGCAGAAATTTATACAGATTAGAAGAATCGAATCGAAATTTCATCTGGAGTATTTTGAGGCTTTAGACGTAATAAGTTGACACTTTACTTTAATCTTGGTAAGGTATTGTTCATCGCGTAGCATATATTGGTATTCTGCTCTGCAAGATGAGCGTGCACTGGTAAATATATGTAAAATTGTTGCGTTACTAACTGGCTGACTGCCAGAGTGTTCATCGCCCTGATCAAACCATTAAAGGTTGAGTTACGAAAACTGGAGAATACTGGTATATATCGCACCTGCTAACATCACGCGGCATAGAGGCCAACTGCTACAACAATGTTCATATTCGCTTTACAGACTAAACACGCGATAGAGTTTTTTTTTTTCTAAATTCATACCTTTAGGGTTAAAAACAATGTCAAAACTACACAAAACTGTTTAACTCTTTAGGGCTAAAAGCAATGTCAAAACTGTACAAAACTGTTTTTTCCAAATTCATACCTATGGGGCACCATCGCCCATTTTAAATGGGTTTAGCCAGAACCATGAAAATTGCTTTCCATATTCTCCCTTACAGAGTAGACACGCGATAATAAGAGATTTTCCAAAATTCGTACCTTTGAGGGCAAAAACAGTGTAAAAAGAGACAAGTCTGGCACTATTGCCCTGTTCCCTCAGCTAGAGCTCGAACCAATAAATTGTATATCCAACTTCGCTTTTGCAAACTAAATCCGCGATATGGAGGAAGTTTTCAAATTCGTGTTTTTGGGGATAAAAATCGGACAAAAGGGATTAAAATGGTGCCACTGATTAGGCCAAACGATCAAATCTACAATTATGAAAACTGGTACTTTCTTCATCCTTAACGATAAGAGCAAGTTAAGAATGGAATTTTGCGATATTTGTAGTTTTAGAAGCAAAAAACGTTTGAGAGTGTTTAAAAATGGTGTCACTTTTCATATGTGTATACGACATATTTTCCAATTGTGTTTGTCCTGGCAACCCTTTTTAGTTTGTCTAGCATAAATTCCTTTAATATTTCTTTTTTACTGCCTGCGAGGACAACACATACAGCACATCAATGAGTTTGTATCGAACATTGAAACTGATCGGACCTTACGACGTTCGTCTCTCGATGGTATTTCACAACATTGTAATCATACATATAAACACATTACTTTTTTTTATAAATAAACGTTTAATCAACCCCATTAAATAACAGTGTCCTGGCTTATTAATATCGAAGACAAATCTTGGTGCGCTTTCATCCTCCCACTCGTCGATCCATTCTTGACAATGGTACCATTACAAAGGTTTGAATTCTACATTCCTACATAATAATTGAGAGTATTTCTTCCACTTGCAGCCCGCAGCAGAAACTAATTTTTTCGAATTTTCGAACAAAACTGTGGAAACGGGAGAAAAAATGGTGCCATCACCTAGCTGGCACAGCAAACTGAATCCGATGTCGTTAGATGCGCCACTAGAAAAGTTATAACGAAATACTTACTTTGAAGCACAAATAAGGACAGAAATGGGACAAAAATATTACCGTTGCTCATAACAATTTCCTAAAGTTGAAATTATGAAATAGAGTTTGTCCAGTTGAGACAGTGTTCACAGAATTTTCTAAGGCTTTTGATAAGATATCGCATCATATACTGTATTTTAAATTAAAGTCAATGGGATTCCACTCAACATTTTTAAAGTGGATAAAATCATATTTAACCAATAGGCAGTGCATAGTTGTTATTGAAGGGATTGAACCCTTTTTATATATTCAAACTTGAGGTGTGCCACAAGGAAGTATACGGGCGTCATTTTTTCCATATACCTCCGCGCTTTACTTTTTATACAAAAAACAGTACTTTGAATCATGGATTTTATATTCTTAATGAAATTAATGAATATGCCTTCAATCAGGATTCCAATCAACTCATAGAGTTTGACTCATCTCAATATTTGTTTCGACTATATCTTAACAGATTTCTAAGCTTAAATAATTCTATTTCAAATTTTTTATAAATAATATATCTATAAGCGCAACTCAAGAACGCCTGGACAAATTTGGCTCAAATTTTTTCTCAATTGTTCGCAATTGCCTGGAGTAGGGTTTTACGAAAGAAAATTTTGGGAAAACCGGAAAAACGGAAAATTGAAAAAATCGAAAATTGATTTTTTGTATGGAATTTTGTGTGCAATTGTTCCGGAATGTCTTTTTGAATGGCAAAACAGAAAACTGTTAGTGGAAAACACGAAAAATTCCGGAAAAGCGTGAAAATTTTCAATTTGTTTCGACGAAATTTTGCATTTTATCACATGATTTGATGATTTTGCGCGATATAAAAGTGGAAAATTCGTTGTGAAGCTCGGAAAATTTCGGAAAAAAAATTTACGAAATTTATTGCGATAAAATATGTTTTGGTGAATTTTGGGTGGAGAAGTTAACGAGACAAATAACAGATGGCGCTGTGCTGCATTCAATGCAAAAACTGAGCGCAATTTGACAGCTGCACTTTTCTATTAAACAAATGTGGTATTTTTCTTGCTACAATTGATTCGAGTTTTACCTATTATTACACTGACTTCGGATACTCATATATCGCGTATCACATCAGTAAATGGTACAAACAGTACGATCAATTGAAATTCAGTGCAATATTTATCAATTCGATCATTTTTTCAGAAAATAAGTTTGCGTATAAAAAGTGAGGTTACCTTATTGGATTGCGGGCATTTATTGCGATACAGTCATTTCGTAAGTTTTTTTTTTTTTTTTTTTTCAAATTTCTTTTTAATAGGATTAGTCAAGAAGGACTTTATTCCATTTCAGGGAGAGTTATTTGACTAATGCCACCTATTAGACGATCAAATCGTGGACTTCGTACACGTAGTGCAATAATTAGTCAGAAAGTCCGTGATAATCAAATGCAAGAGGAACGCGCAGAACATAATGGATGGAGACGTGCCCATATTGCACAAGTTCGCGCTGCACAATCACCACCTCACATCGTTCACATCGTCGAAGGAGGAACTCATCACCAAAGTGTTCCCCGGCATTGCACAAAATTAAAAAAATCTCGATTGGATTAGTGAAAGGGCAATGCTAGCAGCGAAGAATAAGGACGTCGATAACTTGAATTTGATTATTCAAAGTCAAATCGCTGGGGAACTGCATTCGTACAAATCCGTTGACAGCGTGACCGAAGAGGATGAAGCGACAAACTATCCGACGGAATTTTTGAAGTCGCTTGATGTGCCAGGAACACCGCGGCATAATTTACAGCTGAAGGTAGGATCGATCATAATCATGTTGCGGAATCTGAATCATCCGAAATTGTGCAACGGTACGCGGTTGTCCATCAAGAAACTGATGAACAATGTGATTCAAGCGACGATTATCGACGGCAAATTCAAAGAAGAAGAAGTCCTTATTCCATGAATTCCGAGAATTCCAAGTGATCTTCCATTCCAATTTAAGCGGATTCAGTTCCCAATTCGATTGGCTTTTACGAAGACAATAAATAAATCGCAAGGCTAGTCGTTGGAAGTCTGGGGGATTAATTTCGAATTTCCCTGTCTTTCGCACGGTCAGCTGTACGTTGCCTGTTCGCGCGTTGGGAAACCGTCTTCGTTGTTTGTTTTTGCGCCGGAAAACAAATCAAAAAACATTGTTCATCACATCGCTCTCTACTGTTTTCGATTCCACTCAAATAAATCGCATTGAAATTTGAACTATCTGTGTTTTATTATTACTCGAGAGTTTATCTGAAGGCGTTAAATTGTGGCGAGTCGAAGTTCGCCGGATCCGCTAGTTTAATATAAAATATAACTGTTTTTCCACTGTTGGTCTGTAAGCACATTTTGTTCCATACACTTAAAAATAAATGGAAATAAAAGTTTACTATTCTATGCTCTACTCATATACTTGTATAATATAATCGTGCTCGAAAAGGGACTTTCGGGAAATCCGAACTTTTACCTAGATAAAATACGAAAAAAGGCAAAAATAATATCAAAAAGAACAACTGGATGACAGTAGAATCATGAATTTGAATCTTAAATGGAAACAAATGCAAATTCCTGTGCAAAATTGTGGCCAAAATTATTATTTGAAGACCAAGCTCCTGAGCGTCGGCGTCGAATTGACGTTGGTGGATTGATTTGAACACTTTCTTGAGCAGCAGTAATGTTTCCAGCTGATCTTGCAGCACATTGTGGTCCACGCTTGGCCCTATCAGCTACAGACCCTCTTTCTTCGAAATCATTCACTACACGATAAATAGTGCGTATTAGTGGCACGTTGTTTCTCCCAAAAATTTTACGTAACTTTCTCATCGTCACAGTAGTCTATGATTGATTTTGATAAAATGTTTTAACGATTAAAACACGTTGGTGGTTTATCGAATATTTTTCCATCATAAATTTGCCATGTCCCTACTTTACGACTGCCAAATATGAACTGTCAAGACTAATGTTTACCAAAATGGCGACAAAACAAAGTAGTATACCTTCCTGACGGACACCCTGTATTATTTATCCTTTTAATTTATTGACTGAATTTATAAAATAAGCATTTAACATTTCAGTTTTCTGAACATTATCTGCAACAAATTCAATACTCTTCAAATTCTAATGCTCTTCCAAGTGTCTCATTCTCCTTCGTAATTGAAATTGCAAACCTCTCTTACTTTTGAAAACCCCTGGTAAATTGTATACTCAAGATATCTATAACTTTATAGTAAATTTAAAATGCTTAAAATGTGTCAAGAATTAAAATTAAAATTACAAAATTTTTAAAGATTCTAATATGTTTAAGTAGCTTTTGTTATGTTATTTTCAAATGTTATACGTTATATAAATATATACGTTATTTTTATAATATTTTAAACTAGGTGTGTTTGATGGCAGCAATATTTCATATACATTTGGCATGACAATTCATCTGTCAGCTCAATACGAACAGATACCACACATAGAACAAATGACCAAATTCTGAATTGATTTCGGTGTTCAGTGCACCACTCATTGCACAAGAGCTTAGTGGCAATGAAATATTTTCACTTATACAAAATTGAAAATTTCGATACGTTTTTCTACTGACTGAAAACTTCTAATAGACTCTGTAGACCCTCTGTAAGATAGTATGGAGTTGGGCACCATAAGTTTTTTGTGACAAGTAAAAAGGGATGCATAGAATATCATCAAAATGAATACAGGGAAATAAATTTATATGAAATTTCTTATCCTATTCATAGCATTCAAACAATAGATTGATTTACAATTAACTTGGAGCTAATTCTATTATTTCTGATTGCTGCGAGCAGCAACAAAATACTTCGTGCTTCATTCCTGGTGTAAAGCTTGCATATTTAAATATTCTAATTTTTTTTATTTTTTACTTTTTTTTTTTTTGTTTTCAGATTCTAATTTTATTTTGTTGATTACCTGAGGTGAATTGTTATGAAATGGAAATATTATCTGTTTACCTGAAATGAAATTGAAAAACAAATAAATTTAGTTACAACGTCATAATATCTGTGATATAAAGGGTGAAACAGTGTAAGAGGGGGACACAACTTTGTAAGCGAATCTATTGACTTGGAACTAGTAGAAAAGAAATGTTGATAAATAAACAATATGCAATATGTAAATTTATCTAATTAGTGTTTATTTATACTCGTATTTCTTGGTTATGAATTATTCAAATGTAATTTCATGCCACTAAACAATAACAAATCACGATACGTGGTTGGATATTTGTCAGCTTATGATACACAGCAAACATATCTAAGGGTTCTGTTGTCTTCAAATGGGAAAGCAAATACTTATACGATACTTTACAATGAGCCTGCTGGAATAAACTGCTGGAAAACAGCAATTTTTGGAAAAGCATCAGCACCTGCATGAAACGTAGCAAAAAGTAATTCATTAATTTTCCAAACAGACGATTTCAGTGATCTGTAACTTTCGCTTAATACCAGTGCGATCGGGTTTCTGTAGATGCCGATAGAGAACTGAGATTTCGTGATTCTTAAATCAATATTGTTTGAGGGCGCGTCAAAGGTGAACACCAGCAAAGAGAGAGAGAGAGAGAATCCGCAATATCTTACAGTGTTTCTTCTACCCGGCAGTTGGAGATCGATAGTTATACAGAGTGGCGCACGAATCATGCTACTGTCAACTGCCAATGGGGACCGTCATATAAAGATGTTGACGGAGTTTTTTTTTACACAGAACTGCGTCGGAGACGTGTCCGTTTCAATAGCATTTGGTTTCAGCAAGGTGGATCAACTGTACACATATCCAGTTATGATTATGGCGGAGCTCCAACGAAAATTCCCAAACAAATTCTACACCTTTCGCCGGCCCCCAAGATCAACTAACCTAACAAGAGGTGTACAAAACGAAACCAAGGAATTAAACTGAATTGAAGAAGTCCATTAAGACAATAATTGAGACGATATCGACTTCAACCTTTCAGGCCGCAATGAATAATTTTCTGATGAGATATCGCATATGTGTGAATGGGGTCATTTACGGACTACCATATTTAAAACCGATTAATTATAAAAAACATAATTGAGATCTCTATACAAAATAAAAAATAGAAGTATAAAATACATTGATTAAAAAAAAATTATAAGAATTTCTTTATGTTGCACTTGGATAATGGAAAGACAGGGTGATTTTTTAAGATTTAAGTTTTCCAGGTTGGCACCACTGGTTGGTAATGGCGTCCAAACGTCATCTGTCAAAGTGAAAAGTGTACAGTATACTCTGCTATTTCATCATGGAAAGGTTAACAAACGAGCAACGAGTGCAAATCGTTGAACTTTATTGTCAAAATTTGTGCTCTGTGACAAATGTGCATCGTTTGATGCACGACCATTTTATGGTCGTCATAATCAACCTGCTCAGTTAACAATTCGTGCTGTTATCTCCAAATTTCGCATCCAATTTACTTTGTTGGACATAAAACCATCGACACGCATGCGTAGAGTGTGTACCGAAGGAAATATTGCAGCCGTAGCGACCAGTGTTAATGACGATCGTGAAATGTCAATTCGTCGCCGTTCTCAGCGATTGGACATGTGTTACTCAACCACAGGCAAAATTTTACACGTCGTTTTGGGTTTGAAAACCTATAAAATTCAACTCACGCAAGAATTGAAGACGAATGACCTACAACAACGTCTAATTGCTGGTGAATGGGCTTTACAAAAGCTCAATAAAAATCCGCTGTTCTATCGAAAAAATTGTGTTCAGCAATGATGCTCATTTCTTGCTGAACGGATACGTAAACAATCAAAACTGTCGCATCTGGAGTGATGAACAGCCAGATGCCATACATGAATTCCCGATACATCCCGAAAAAACGACAGTCTGGTGTGGTTTATGGGCTGGTGGCATCATCGGTTCATTTTTCTGTAAAGACGACCATGGAAAAAACGTTACCATCAACGACGAACGATATCGAGCCATGATACGCAATTTTTTTTTTTTTTTTGTCTTAATTGGCTGAGTTGAACTTGGTTAATATGTGGTTTCATCAGGACGGTGCAACATGCCACACTGCTCGTGAAACACTGGATATGTTGAGGGATGAATTTGGTGAGCAGCTTATCTCTCGATTTAGCTCTATGAGTTGGCACCCAAGATCTTGCGATTTAACGCCTCCTGATTATTTCTTGTGGGGTTATGACAAGTCGTTAGTCTATGTGGAAAACCGAAAACTATTGAAGCCTTACATAACACGCGTTATTCGTGGAATACAGAACGTAATGCTCGAAAAAGTGACGAAAAATTTGACCTTCGGAATGGACATTTTGAGACGGAGCCGCAGACAACATTTATATGAAATTATCTTTAAAAATTAAATGGCAAACACCAATTTATCGATTCCAATGAAAATTTTAATATATGATGCAAATTTTAGTGTTTATTTGATTAAAAAAAAAAACTACGATTAAAAAATCACCTTTTAAATAATGAAAATGGATAATGGAATTCCGTCAAATCCAACCATCATTTATTTCCATTGACCAGGAGCTAAATATTGCACTAAAATCCGTTTGCAACTATTCGAATTGGACAGAATACTCGTATTAAAAGGCAGCTTGGTGTTCGACGCCTTCCACACAAGTTCGCGTAGCTATTAGCGAGTCATTATCAAAGTGTGTGGCCTGGAATTGCTTGATAACATACAATTTCTCTCCTTAGGTCTTCGCTTAATGTAGTCATAAATGACCCACTTTTCATTACCAGTCATCATCTGATTCAGAAAAAGGTCGATTTTGTTGAAATTTGGCAGCCTTTCGCAAATGAAAATTTGGCCTACAAAGGTTTTGTTTTCGTTAACTGGCCTTAAGTCAAGGTTTTTTTGTGTCCAGCATTATTCAAGTGGTTCAAAAAAAAAAAAAAAAGGTTGTGCAGGGTTTAGCTTCAAGATAGTCTAAATAGTGTTTATATAGCGGTCGGGCTTTCATTATTTTGTAAAAATTTTCGACAACTGGCCTTCCTGAGTGTGGCTACTACAGGACCAAAAACACAATTCAACACTTTCAGCTTGCGTTCTCGTCTTTGTCGAATAAAAATTGTAAAATATAACGTATTTTCATTTTGCTCGCATCCATCTTTGACGTTTGCTCAAACAATACTGAGTCAAGCAATCACAAAAATGTCTGAATAGTATTTTCGAGTACGAAATCTGATCCTCTTAATGCCATCTAGTGGAACTCGATCGCACTCATACAAAGCGAGATATAAATTACTAAAGCCACGTATTTGGAAAGACAGTGGATTTCTTGTTACTATACGTGACATATGTATTTGTGCATTGTTAAAGAATAAACGTTGAACAGAGAGATTTCAAGTAGTTGCACATAGTCGAAAAAACAATTTTGTCTTTTTTATTTTCCCGCAATAGCTTAGTTATTGATTGATTAGCCATTGAAGATTTTTTCGTCATTTATTTTCGCTGGCCATAATCTGTAAATTTCAAATAACTTTAAAAGCAATGCTTTTATTTAATGTCACCAGCTGTACAGTTCCAGGCCGCTAAACCTATTCAATTAGGTTATTGCTGACAGCTTTATTGAAACTTCCACTGGCAGGGATTGTTAAACTTAACACACAAATTTAAAGCCAACAATAATTTAACTAAGCCTCTGTGACTCATTCAAAATCATTCACTCAAATCGTGTTAACTACTTAAAAGGTTCAGATTCACTACCATTTTCATTTCCATATCCGTTCCCTTTTGTTTTGGAAATGGAAAAATGACAGTAAAACCGGAGGTTTTAAGTATTTAATACGATTTGAATAAACAATTTTTACAGTTTTTTTTAAAAAAGCTGTCAACAACGTTTTTATTTAACCGATTCGAATAAGTTGAACGGCTTTAAATTCTACAGCAGGTGACATTTAAATCATTGTAAAAGTTATATAAAATTTGATACGATATATACCACTAAAACCAACACAGGGAAGTCAAAAGTACACAAAAATATAATACTTTGATTTTCCCACAATTCAAGACCTACCAAAGTAATATCAAAGTGTGCAGGCTAATATTGTGGAGTCAAAAATCATATTGGTTTGTTAAGGTTGCATGAAATTTATCTAA
>JAHXMU010000171.1:93088-131033 GCA_019455685.1 Philornis downsi
ATACTCGTAATTTAACTAGTTTTACTTACTAAAAATTAATTTTAGATTACAAAATAAAACTTCTGAATATGCATAGAACTCAAATCCAGCAACTCTCTTTCTATTTCATTTAGGGCAGCATGAAATTTATCAGTATTTATCTTCCCACACTGTTACAGGTATGCAGACACTTACTCCTCCCCTAACTGACATTTCAGACTTTATAACTTAACCGCTAGCGGTCATCATTAGCGGTGGCAGCAACATTTTGTTGCAATAATACTAAATAAGCTTAAGGTGTTGTGTGTTTTTATTTCACAAATTATTTTCTATCTGCTGGGAGTTTCAATGCAATTACATTTCAGATACACTTCTTTGGCTATTCGTCTGTGTGGCAGTGCAAAGAGAAACGCAGGATGTGCCCTTGTACAACTAGACATAGGTTTTGAATTTCTGTTTTTTGTACTGTGGTTGCCACACACAAACACACACGCACACACACACACACACTGATGTTTAAATAAATGTTTAACAAAGCGCATCATTTGTCTTTGTATCCGAGGATGTGTTTGTTGCTGCAGTCTTTTTGTGTCGTTTTTCCCCCGTTTTCTGTTAAATATTTTATATCAAAGCGAACGTTTTTTCCGCCCCAACGTGGAGTCTAATAAGAGTAACCCGAAAAAAGAGAAATGGGATTGCTAGTGATATCCTGTTAAGAGTTAAATCGTTTTTTAAAGATTAATTTATCATATCAATCGCAGAAAATTACCGAAATTGTTGTGAAACTAATTAACAGTTTAACAGATTATTTAATTTTAAAGTTTCCCAAAAAATTGAGTTTAGTTTCTGATAGATTTTGGTGTGAAGATTTAGATACAGCTATAAGAAATGTTAGATTACAATGATCTGTACATCTTCACCTAGAGGAATGGTAAGGCAAGAATATAAGACCCAGAAGGAAGAGTCTAAGGTACGAAGTATCTCTGGACAAAAGAGGTTTAAGACCTTTTAAGTCGATTGAGTGATATCTGCCCATCTGTCTGGCTGGCTGATGGAGACGATAGCGCTTGCAAATGTTTACTAAATTTGCCAAAACTAATAAACAAAAACAAAAAAAAAAATAATAATAAATAAATAAATAAATAAATAATAATAAATAACAGCCCAATATAGGATGATCTTTCAATAGTAGTAGTTTTTATTAATTTTGTCCCAACTGCAAGATGTTTCCACTACCCCATACGTGAAGCTAGTAATTCTGCGTCTTGCTTCGTTAAATGTAAAACCCCCAATTAGATCATTCAGCTCAGCTTGAGTCACTAAATGGCGTTCATCATCAGCCTGATACAAACTACCATTGCTGATGAAAGGTGTATCGGACTCACTGCTCGTAGTTCTAGTAATGACTAGTAATGGATCATTTGGTGGACGTTGAACTGGTTTGGAAACCGATGGGATATTCGCGTAAGTAATATTTTTCGATTTTTCATATTCAATCCAGCAACTTTTGTCAAACAGAAATAACAGTCGGTTTGGTGGTTACTTGACTCTCTTCCAAGTGCTGAAATTGAAAAATCGAAATAGATCTTCTTGCCATTTGACCATATGTATAAAGCAGTTCTGCATCTATTACAAAACGTTGTCGGTGTCCAGGGTTTGTTCAAGTTTCTGACAAGTTTTCAAGTTGTTCAAGTTTTCTGATATTGCATATCCTTTTTTCCAACCAAATATTCATCACATGCAAAGCAAAAATTGCTTGAATCAGTAACACACAATCTCCCTGATATGCTTAAACGCTACTATTATGGAGATTCAGATTCTGTCAAATTATTAATTGTGAAATTGTAGTGTCATCAGTATTGAGTGTTTTACTGTATTGCCAGCATGCGATAAAAAATGAACAAGACGTGATATCCTAATTTCTTTGCCAGATTCGAATTCAGCGCATCAACATTAAAAAGCATGTTTCGTTTCTGCAGTGATATTTTTTTCCAAATTTGTAGACCATTGTTATACTATAATTATTTTATAAATATTTTAAAATTTGCCTAACAGCCAAATGTTTCTGTTTTTATGTGTCACAACGATGTTTTTGCTATTATATGGGTTGGAGAAATATGAATCTTAATTCCATCGCACGAGCTTCCTCAATATTTAATATTTAATTACAAATGTAAGTATTTAGTATATTATTTAGGTATATTTATTTAGTATTTAGGTATACTTTTACAAAATAATCTGTGCTGGGATACACACATTAAACATTCAAAAGACAAATCAGCTCAAGTAGAAGGTATTTTGTATAAATTCAAAAATAAGTTTAATAGAACAGTGAAACTTTTAATATACGAAACTTTAATTCAAAGTATTTTGAATTATATGGTTGTTTTATATGGGTATAAAAAAAGTACAGAACTGAAATCTTTACAAAGAATTCAAAACAAAGCCTTGAAAGCTGTGGCAAATCTGCCTTTAACATATTCAACACTTTCGGTATACAGAAGCATTTTCCCAAGCATTTTACCTGTGCATGGTACTTACTTAATGAAACTTCTTATGTATGTATTCAAATGCTTACACAATATAGGACATCACACCATACATTTTGCTATCAACCAACAAGTGTTCAGTACCAGAAATAGTAGTAACTTAAGGGTAGCAAAGTGTAGACTTGAAATTACGAAGCAGAGAATTGAGTATTCGGGTAGCCATGCGTATAATAATTTACCTCAAAATTTAAAAATCGCAAATAATATTCTAACATTCAAAAATTTGTTGAAAAGTCACTTATTGCAGAATGTTGAAGGAATTTTTATTTAAACTTTTGTTTGTATACTTAATTTGAATTAATTTTAAAAATTTTTAATAATTTTTTTTTTATTTTTCTGTAACATAATTGTAAAAGATATTGAATTTTACTGCCAACTTGCCTCTATAATGTCTATTTTAGACGCTGGGGCGTAACTTGTTAAAACTTATATTAATATATATATTATTATTCTACAGTATTGTACAGTTTAATAATAAAAATTTGTAATTGTTACAAAAAAAAAAAAAAAAAAAAAAAAAAAAAAAAAAAATGTAACTAAATTCTTTAATTTATTTGCAAATTTAATATTTAATTAATAATTTAAATATTAATTCTTTAATATTTGTACAATTATCTCGATATTTAATTTTATATTTTCCAGTGCAAAAGTTTGAATAGTGAGAAATCCTAAACATTTGGCAGTCAATATTTTATGGACCTCACGCCGATGATGCCTAAAATTTGTTCGCACAAACTACGAGATAAACTTACACAGCTAAATAGCTAAATATTCAATTAACTATTTAGTAATTAATTCTTCAATTTACTTACAAATCTAATGTGTTATTAGTGAATTAATAATTAATTCTTTAACATGTGTAAAATTATCTCGACATTTAATTTGATATTTTTCTGTGCAAAAGTATGAAAAGTAAGAAATCCAGAACATTTGGCAATCAATATTTTATGAACCTCACGTCGATGACGGTCTTCGTACAAATTACGAGATAAACTTACAGCTAAATAGCGAATTGAAATCAATTGAAATCAAATATGAAATATTGGCTCAGCATAACCATATATGCCAACAAAAAGGATTGCAATCACCTGATAATAATCAGCAATTTTTCAGAATCTTTTTAACAATTTTAGAATTTTTTCGTTAACTACATGCAACATACGGATATGTCATTGAGAGACCTGAGAAAGTGCAACTCATATACATTGTGGGAACTGTTAAAAACTACTCCGAACGGGCAAGTCAATATACAAACAATTTGAAAAGGAAGTTTATACTCAGTAAATCTTAAAAAAAAGAAAGCCTTTTACGAGGACGATCTCAAAACTGGCCGACGTGACGTACAGATAATTATAAAATGTTTTGAGTTTCAAGACGCCACGTTGTTTAGTATTTTTATTTGAGCCATCAAAAGTAAACGATCTCAGTGAATTTGTAAACATGGAAAAAATTGATCACTCTTATGTAATTCAATATTTCTAGTTGAAAGGTCTCAGTCTTACTCTTTTTAAAGTCAAGCTATATTCTACTCCGGGGGAGTCTGCTCCTTTGTGTACTACTGTGAAATATTGGGTAACAGAGTTCAAACCCCTTCCCCTTCAAAATACTGATTATGAGGAAAGCTGCAGTTAACACAACTGGCACCATCTTTAATAAAAGCCATATGTTACTCGCGTATGCAGATGACATAGACATTATTGGCAGAAAACTGCGAAATGTTATGTTACAGTGTCTCCCACTATTCCCTTGGTTATAGTGTCCCTCACTCCTCCCTTAACACTATTCTGGTCATACACTTACTTATACACATGCTGTTTTAACTTCTTAAGCAGTAAAAGTAATTATTTTCAATACTTTATCCGCTGCAAAGAATTTTAATACCAAAGAATTTTAATATACAGAGTGGGCCATATGAGCGTTGGCGATTTAATTCTTCAATTTCTCGGTAACGCGCGGCGCGGGGTGGCGGGGGGATATGTTGTTCGCTGCGCCGCTTCCTGGAAATTTAGTCGCCATGGAGCCGTACACGGGAGTGCAGCGTGCATTTTCTGTCCGAGCGTATTACGAAAACAATAAATCAGTGATTACTGCATGACGTTTGTATCGGCATGAACACGGTTTACACGATTTAAGTGAAGTTCCAAGCGCCAATGGGATACGAAAATGGATCAGAATGTTCGAAACAACCGACTCAACAGTACCAATTACGGTTCGTGGTCGCCCAGTTTCTGCAAGATCAGCCGACATTGTGGAGCGTGTTCGTGTTCAGTTCAGCGAAATCCGCAACAGTCAACACGTAAGAGAAGTCAGTCTTTGGATGTCAAAAGAACAACTTTACGACGAATTTTGAAACGTGATTTGCATTTGAAGGCTTATAAGATTCAGATAGTCCAAGCATTAAAACCCGATGATGCCAATAACCGACTTAACTTTGTCAATTTGATGCTAGAGCGGTTAAACAATTTCAACAACGTGATTTTTAGTGATGAGGCCAATTTTCACCTAAATGGCCATGCGAACAAACAAAATTGTCGGTTCTGGTCCGAGACTAATCCCCGACGCTTGCATGAACGTCCACTTCACAGCCCTAAGCTTGTCGTGTGGGCTGGGATAACGTCAACCGGTATTATTGGACCATACTTTTTTGAGGACGAAAAAGGGCATGCGATGACGGTTAGAGCGAACAATTATTGCAACATGCTAGCAGACTTTTTGGTGCCAGCTTTGCAAGAACTTCAAGGCAATACCTCGAGGATGTGGTTTCAACAGGATGGGGCCACATGTCATACGGCTAGGGTATCCATAGAGCTGCTGAAAAATGTTTTTCCTGGAAAACTCATTTCGAAAAGGGGGGATATTGAATGGCCCCCACGTAGCCCCGATCTCTCTCCATGCGATTATTTTCTATGGGGCTACCTCAAATCGGTAGTCTACGAGAATAATCCGACCAATTTAGAGCAGTTGAAGAGGAACATTATTCAGGAAAGTAACAAAATACCGAGAACAACTTTTCAACGAGTTTTCCAAAATTTGCGACTTCGGTTCCACGAGTGTCAAGCAGCCGAGGGAAGCCATTTGGACAACATTATTGTTAAGTCTTAAAAATTCCCATGCTTCTACTTTTTAAAAATACAAATATATTTTTTTTATGTTTCGTAGTTTTTTTTTAATTGAATATTTAAACCGCCAACACCCTTATGGCCCACCCTGTATATTTGTAACTTTATTAAAAAATATTAATTCCAAAGAATTTTAACTGTATTAACTGTATTAAATAATATTAACCCTAAAAAATTGTTATATTTCATTTAGGTGCATTTCCCGCTAACAAAAATGCAACAATTAACAAAGTGCACCAGACAAATTTATTAAGAATTATTATGTAAACATTTATAACTGCAGTTCCACTAATAATAATTGCAGCAATGGACAAAATAATAGTACTTAAGCAAGTAGAAAATAAAAAAAGATCGCTTTTGTTGACTGAACTTCAAACAAGTTATTTTATTGTTTTTTCTTGCTCCTCGTATCGGAGAAATAAGTATGCTACTGCAGTCTTCTCAAGCATCGAGAAGGAAGCAGCGAAAATGGGTCGGGTGGTAGACGAGGACAAAACAAAGTTATTGGTTTCAACGAACAAAGAGTCTACTCGTTTGGGACGCTGTGTGAATGTTGACAGCTATGATTTTAAAGTGGTTGAAGTGGCATTGAGATAACAGATGTTACTATGGGCTAAGCAAGCGATTCAATGATAAAGCCCTCTCCCGACAAACAAAAATCCGACTGTACCAGACGTTGGTTCTACCTGTCTTGTTATATAGCGCAGAATCCTGGGTTATGACGCAAGTGGATAAATCAGTACTGGCAGTTTTCGAGAAGAAAATACTCCGGAACACATATGGACCCAACATCGTTAAAAGGAGTATCGGCGTTGCATGAACAATGAGCTGTATCGACGATTAATATACAGCGATTGCGTTGGCTGGGTCATGTGGACCCAAATGCTCCGGCACGGGAAGTTTTCGACAACGAACTCGATGGACGGCACAGAGGCGGGCGACTAAAACTCTGTTGGAAAGACCAGGCTTTTGAAGTACTATGAAAACTTGGTGGGACGAATTGGAAGAGAAGCGCAAAAAATGGAAGCGTTCGGAACTGTTTTCTACGGGCGTCGTATAATAGATAAGTATGTCCATTCCAGTCGCCACCTAAGAAGAAAAAGAATTTAACCGAGACCGTACGAGCTGCCAAAACAAACAGCATAGTTGTCGACCTATTGGGATGTCCAAGCCGGGCACGGTTAAGAAAATCCACAAAAGAGTATTGGATGATCGTCGACTGAAGGCGCTTGAGCTAGCTGAAATGACAGGCATTTCAAAAATAATCGTATATTGACCGAAGATTTGAAGATGAAAAAGCTATGCGCAAGATGGGTGCCGCGCTTGCTTGCAATAGAGTAAAAACAGCGTTGTGCAAAAACAGTTCCGTGAAGATGTTTCAGTAGAGTGTATGGCGATATTTCACCGTAATAAAATCAAATTTTTGCGTCGATGTATAACCATGGATGAGCCATGGGTCCACCGCTTCACACCTGAGACAAAGAAACAGTCAAAGCAGTGGACTGGAATAGGAGCATCGTGCCCGAAGAAGGAAAAAACGGTTCCATCTGCAGGCAAGGTCATGGCGTCTGTTTTTGGGATGCGCATAGAATTATTTTTATTGATTATCTTCAGAAAAAAAGCATAAACTTCAGATATGCGGTAAAGCCATAAGAAAAAGTCATTAAAAGTGAAATCAGGACTACTCGGACTACTCGATTTTTGTCGAATTCCACAAACTCTTGGCAGAAATGTGTTAGACGAGTGCGCTCCATGGCTCTGTTCTGATGGGATCATGTTATTATTTTGTTGTTTTTTATTAATTTTCTTTATTGAATCTTTTGAAAACTACAATAAGTATTTGCATTTTAATCCTATCTTAAACTAAAGTATCCAGCCATTGCCGAATCTTATTTTTGGTGAGCCGAATTTCGTATCACCGGAAGTAGACGTCTTCCGTGTCCGTGTGTCCTTTCTTCTTAGCCGTGTATGACCGGGAAAATGTTGAAGGTTTTGAGCGAGTGGGTTTGAGTGGGAGGACAATTTCGATATATATGACCTGCTTAATTTTCTTATTTCCTCAGAAATATAGGGAATGTTTAAATTGTTGTGTATGTTATCATTCCTAATATATCATGAGGCACCACAAATTTAGCGCAGTATTCTTGATTGTCTTCTCTGTAGCTTATTTATGTTAGAAGTCGATGCCGTTCCCCATAACTGGGAATTCATAACGTTATGAATTTACTGTAACTGCACGCTCCCATTTATCTTGACAAAGGGAAGGCGGAATTATCGCTTCCAAATTTCCGTTTCGATTGTGAAGTTTCAATTCCTGTTCAAATTGCATTTTGTAGAAGTACAGCTTTAGGTCTTTTGTGCAAGATATAGCGTAATGATGATCCATGAGCATTTAAAACTCTTCCCAATTGAAATAGTCGGATTGTCACGAACGAACTGATTAACACTCTCCGCGTTTTCTACCGTTCTGATGACTTTTTTCGCTCGGATTTTAATTTTTCCAGTGCTAAACTAATCTCTTCAAACTTGTTTTTATTCATTTGCGAATGAGGGGTCTGATTGGCGCATTCGATGGCGAAAATATCGAATATTTCAGAATTCTTTACGCGCTACAACTACTTTTGTAAAATTCTAGCACGGACAACGCGCGGGCCGCTCCCGGAAAATGTTCCGTAACACTTGAATTTCCAAAAGCCAGCCTAGCTACCTTAGATTCCGTTCCCCCCGGATTCTTGATGTTCAGACAGTAAACTAAAAAAAATATATAAACTTTCTTTTGCAACACCCTGGCTAACGAATGCTGCTACGAAAACGTTGTAAAGGGTGTTCCAACAAGAACGCAAGATTTAAATTTGGCGCCATTCGAAGTGTCATTGTTTGACATTTGAACAGTTGTTATTGTTTGCTAGTAAAAGATACGAGGTTAGTACAAATGGATCGCTACACGAATGAACAACGCATTCTCATTGTGAGATTGTTTTACCAAAATGGTGAAAGTTTGGTGAAAGCAAATTGCGATCAATTTGGGATCACAATAATGCTCAAAAAGCATCAACTGTAAAGAGATGAATGGCTAAATTTGCCAAAACTGGGTCTGTTAGTGATGTAAAGACAACAACGCGCCTTCGACCAGGTCGATCGACCGAAAATGTCACAGCTGTACGTGATGATGTCGCCCAAACTCCATCCACTTCAATTCGACACAGAGCTCAGCAAATTGCAGCGAATTTTGACGAAAGATTTGCATCTTCATGCATACAAAGTTAAATTGATTCAGGAACTGAAGCCGGCTGACCATGGACAGCGAAGGGAGTTCGTTAATTGGGTATTGGAGAGACAACATGAAAATGCTGATTTTGCCGATAAAATCGTCTTCAGTGACGAGGCCCATTTCCATCTTGATGGCTTCGTCAATAGGCAGATTTGTCGCATTTGGGCTGAGGAAAATCCTCGAGTGATTCACGAGAAGCAAATGCATCCTCAACGTGTCACTGTGTGGTGTGGATTTTGGGCTGGAGGAATCATTGGACCTTTTTTTATGAAAATGAGGCATGTCAAGCGCAAACAGTCATTGGTGTTCGGTATCGCGAAATGATAACCAGTTTTTTTGTGCCTAGAATTGAAAAAAATGAATGTGGGGGGCATGTGGTTTCAACAAGACGACGCCACATGTCATACAACCAGAGAAACAATTCAATTGCTGCATCAAACGCATCTAAAGAGAATTCTTTCGATGGTTTCAAAAATGTAGAAAAATAGCTTTAAGCGCAAGTAATACAAGGCGGCTGATGAATGTTGCTACTAAGATGTTATTTAAAGAATTATTATTTCTAGAAATAGGCTCGAAAAATAATAATAATAAAATAATAATTTGCTTCTCACGCTGTCATGCGACTACATTTGTTCATTGTTCTTTAATCGCATTGTCAAGTTTCTGATCTTTAGCAATCTTCTTTCCGATATTATAGACCACATGATTTTACCACTTTATAATAGCCATACCAGTTTTATTGCATCCATAGAGAAATCAACCCACTCTCAGTTACCAAAGGTAAAGAAAAAATTGTTCTTGTTTGATTTAACATACTTTTGGTTTAAATTAGTAGTATCCATCGTTTGTTAGCTATACGAAAGTAACGGAAATGGTGTCCAGAAAACAACACTAAAACGTTTCATCAAACTTTGAAGACATTTAGTTTTCTCTAGCCTGCGGCCTGAGCATCTGAGATGGGCGTGTTCGTTCCTCTATAGTATTCTCCTCTATGTTCACACCCCACGTATGCTCTAGATTGTGTTCCGGCAAACCAACATGAAGCCAGCTGTAACTTTATTGTTTTATTTCGTTCACTTTGAAGTTTGGCGGCGTTATAGCTGATGCTAATGCTGTTGGTGATGTTTTGTTGCTGCTCCTGCTGTTACTGCTGCTGCTACTGTTATTGCAGACTCTGAGTGTGCGAACAATGTATATGTAATGGTATTTATGTCTTCTTGCTGTGACTCATACACACTGTTCTACACTAAGCTAC
Source organism: Philornis downsi (assembly GCA_019455685.1). Lineage (NCBI taxonomy): Eukaryota > Metazoa > Arthropoda > Insecta > Diptera > Muscidae > Philornis > Philornis downsi. Next base: position 103,262 of record JAHXMU010000171.1, read on the forward strand.
ATACATATGAATCGCTGCGTGAATACATGCATACTCGTACATGCATCAGTGTGGACGTCATTTATGCATCTGGGATAGTGTTGTGCTCGTCTCATTCGTTTGTAGTCCGACTGTTTGAATTTCTTTTGTTCACACGCTTTTCTCTTTTATTCTTCTTTTTTGCATTGCAGTCGGAGATACAGCATTGCATTGACTGCCGGTCTGCTTTTACCAGATTTTGTATTTTTGCGAGTGTTTTATGTGTACGTATTGGTTTTAATCAGACACAGCCCAACAGGGTTTGAAGTCATTGGACAATACAACATATTGGTTGTTTTTTTGTTGTTGTTTTTATTTCTCTGTATGTTTGGATTTGTGTTATGTCCTGTTTGTTCCTCTCCAATGCTATTCGAAGCAAAATAACACAACATGTTGTGGTCAGCAATGTGTGAAGTTTTACAATCTAAATCTCCATTGGCTTTTTTAAAGTGCAGAAATGCTATTTCCAATTCCAAACTAAATTTTGTGGTTTTAGAATAGCTCAAAGTTTTAAGGAGGATGCGATGAGTCAATGTTACTTGCAGGAAATGGTTGGATTTCATTATTAGGGCATTTTATTGCATGTACGTATACGCTACATTAATTGAGCCATAAACTAAAACTAAATAATATAACTCATACGTCGCCTGGTTTAGAATTGTTAATTCTCCGAAACCCGTAAAGATTTGCTCGCTACTGAGAAGGATTACGAGGAAGTCGGCATGGACCCTGGTGACTGCGAAGAATACTAAGAAAGTTCCGATTGTAGATTCAAACCCCGAAACTGAAATATGAAAACACTCCAGATCCATTTGTAATTTTGTTTTGCCAGAGAGTAACAAAACAACTGATAATCATATCACATCAAGTAATCATTTATATATTTGTAGGAAACATAATTGTTTCCCCCAATTGAACTGCAACAACTCCACTGTCTCTTCTGTAGATAAATTGAGTATCCTTGGAATAACTTCCAACCAAATATATCGGTGGAATTCTCATACTGACCAGTTGAACTTGTTCCTTTCGAAACAATCAAATATCATCAAATGCCTTTTAAATAAGAAATTTGAATGCAATACTTTCACTCTAATTACAATAATAAAATCAATACAGAGTGTTTTTTTAAGATTTAAGTTCTTCAGGTTGGCAGCACTTGTTGGTAACGGCGTCCAAACGTCATCTGCCAAAATGAAAAGTGTACAGTATACTCTGCCATTCCACGAAGTAGATATGTATTAGAGCGGAAAAAATAAAGTATGATAAATCCGCCAATTTGTATGGGAGATACCACAGCGGGTACAGCAAAACTGTTCATTTTCATCCTCAAAAGTAACTTCAGCAAACGTATAACAAATGCCAGATTTAACTGGATTCAGTACTATAGAGATATGAACTCAAGAATATATGGTTTAAATCGATTATTTATACGGAAAGTACAAAAAGGGGACAATTTTTCTTAAAACGTGCAGACAATATAAGCCCATATATTGAACAAAATCCTAGGCTACTGCAGCCTATCGATTAGATTGAATTTCGGAAAAAGATTAAACTTCGGAAAAGCGACCAATTTGTATGGGTGGTACCAGAATGGGCGTAGTTAATTGGTCAACCGTTCTCAAAGCTTACAGAGGACCATAAGCTAATGTATTGAAAAAAACCCGGGCATTGCTCCCAATCTTTTAGAAATTACAGTGGAAAGATTCAATTTCGAAAAATCGGTAGATTTGCATGGAAGGTAGCAAAAGGGATAAGACAATGCTCTACATTTATATTGTGAGACCTTACCCTGGCAAACGTCCATCTACTACCAGATATTAGTGGAACCATGTAAGAGATATGCATCTAAGAAGATATGGTTTAAATGAGCCATTTGTATAAGAGATACCAGAATGGGCGCAGCCTAAACGGTGGTTTTTTATGCCCGGCATTATAAATCAATGACATGGGCAAAGAAATTTATATGCTGTTGTCTAGGAAATTGGAATAATAGGGAACTAACTAAAATTAGAAAAAACAACCACTTTGTATGGGAGCTACCAGAAGGGATGGATCTATACAGCCTATTTACAACAATACCCATTATATTTTTTATGTTATATTTTTGCCGTATCAAATGGTAGATAACTTTATTCCTTCGGATGAATGAGTAATTAGACCGTATAAGTTCCTGATGCAGGAACAATTACAATAAAATCCCAAGATGATTACCAGGTGAAATATCAAAAGATGTCAGAATCTTGCGGATATGAAAAATGTGCCCAATGTATAAACGTTACGGCATAAAAATTAAGTTACTAACTCGTCTATCGAATTTTCCACATTTGACAGAAAAATGCAACGTGGCCCAAAGTGATAGGACATCGGACTACCGTGGATTTTCCAAGAAATCACTGATTTTCCCTTTCACTTTTATAATTTTTTTTTATAATGACAATCTTTTCGTGTGTTATTGACTAGTTTCGTTACGATTGACCCTTTTTATATGATATTTTTGATCTCTATTTTAATAACAAAATTTATTAAAAAGGATGTGTTCCCATTGTCCTAGATCAGGGTACAAAAGTTGTCCTCCCTTACAGGGGAAAAAATTGTAAATTGTAAACAAATCAGTATCATGTTATCCATCATTCAAGCATTGGGTAGACATTAAAGCTAATAATGCCACTAAGACAAACTAATCGTACATGTGAATATCAGAATAAGCCCCTGTGTAGACATCATTATTGAGAAACAATCAAGTCATAGTGAAATAAAACCTCATTGTACGAGCGTATGTTGCCTCTATAATCTTTTAATAAAGCACATAGAACGCACTTGTCCCACACACGAGACATATGAAGGAATATCAATGCTACGTCGACAAAAAGAAAAATCCATTTGACTCAGGACGCAGACATCAAATCATCATTTATTACAAATCGACATAGAGAAATAACGGAATGGATTATTGTAGTGAAAAGCCAAAGACCATACATGTGCGAAAGCACAGTCATGTAAACTACAGAAGAGGACTCATCACCATCACCAACCTCCCAACTATATCCTGTTTTCAATACAGCTTCAATAAATGTCATCCGTCAATTCGGGTCTTTGCTGTATTATAAAGGCACAGCTAAATGTCGCAAGTGCGATAATAAAATCTCAAAAAATTGGCAGAGAAAAAAACGAAAACATCGTGATCAGATAAAATACTTATGGAAGCAGGTAAATGACAGACAATCTCACACATACTGATAAAAAAAAAAACTCACCTAAAAGCAGCATTTGCAAGTTGCATGCCTTGCAACAGGCCTTTCGAATGATTCTGAGAAATTGCACATATATTGTCACAAATCTTCTCAGGTAATGTCTGCTAGCAAATATCCTGATATTTGCATCAATACTCGGTCCTACTGGTATCAATAGCCCGTAACTGACCCTAGTGCTGTGATTACTGATCTTGGGTACAGCCAAAACAGCTACGTATACTTCTTTGAGTGGCAGTCAACGCGATGGTCGGACAAACAATTCTAATAGACGACAAGTGGACATAAGAAGTCCTCCCACATTTCAGTCATGAGATGTAGGCGAAGCCAGTTTGCATTTCTACTCAAAGCTAGAGGGGTTGTTAGCTATGTTGTTAGATAATATGAGAACGATTTATTCAAACTTGTTGGCAAATATTTGTATGTTTTAAATGCGATGATGTAAAGATGTTCCATTACTTTAACCAAAAGTTAGAAAACTATACTTTAAATAATATCGCAAGAAAAGAAATCGCCATAATGAAGTAGCAAATTTTATATGTAAAATGATTGAAGATGGAAAAATAGGAAAACTTGATTAAAATGAATGCAAGAACAAGAGAAAAAGTTAATTGGAAACTCTTCAGGCTTGCCTGAAGTGAAATGATCAAATACTTTTTGACAAGCAACGTTTTATCTATCAAAATTTTATCAAAATTTTTCCTGAAATCAGTATATTTTCAATACAAGAAATAATGACTATTTGAGAGTAGCTATGTGTCGATTTGAAACAATAAAACAGCGTATAGAACGTTCTGGTAGTAGTCAGTAAAATACTTTAGCACAACAGTTAAAATCACTAGAAACACTTTCAATGAAAGGGTATTCACTGCAAAACGTCGAAGAGTTCAAAGTAATCCGCCTTAGATATAATACAATTATGCCAGAATTTTTGCCAATCCTCGAAACACTTCTGAAACGCGCTTTTTGGTATGGCCAACAGCTCCTACTTCGATTTCTCTTTTATCTCCTCAATCGTAGCAAAACGCTTTCCTTTCATCGGTGTCTTCAGTTTTGGGAAGAGGAAAAAGTCAGCGGGAGCCAAGTCCGGTGAATACGGTAGTTGAGGTAAAATTGCGGTTTTGTTTTTGGACAAAAACTCACGCACAGGCATCGATGTGTGAGCAGGTGCGTTATCATGGTGCAAAATCCATGATTGGTTTTTTCACAATTCTGTGCGTTTCTGACGAATTCCTTCGCGCAAACGGCGCATAACTTCAAGGTAGCATTCCTTATTGACCGTACGACCCTGTGGCCATTGCAATCGAAGAAAACAGTGAGCAAAACCTTCACATTTGACCGAACTTGACGTGCTCAGATGACCAGGACGAGCATCGTTGACATCTTCTCGGCCTTTCTTAAACCGGTTATACCACAATTGAACTTGTGTTCTGCTCATAATAGACTCCACAAACGCCGCAGTCAACATTTCAAATGTCCTTGCACATTTAATTTCATTTTTTACACAAAACTTAATACAGTTTCTTTGATCCACCATTTTTTCGAATAGTAAAAAATCGAAGAGCACACCAAAACTCGACTAACCTTTTTATCTGTCAAAAACAAACTGACAATCCAAAATGGCTGATATTGTCAACATGTATAACAGACATGTGTGCCAACATAATAGAAAAAAATGCGAAAATAGAACATACGTAACTCACGAAATTTGAAAAAACCCGTTTTTTTATCACACCTCTTATATATTTAAATGAATGAATTTAAACGTGGCCGTATTTGCAATGGAGATACAATCGATTCAGGATGTACACTTCTGTCGGATAGGATACCCGAGTCGAGTGATCAGTTAGTCGTTGTCTGATCGGTGAGTGAAAGTGAACGAGATGTTTGAGCCTAGATTCATACTTCGTTAGACAGGGATTTAACTCTTACACAAATAATCGACTAAGGAAAAACTATCGGCAGGGTGGGTGCCGTGTAGCCTCACAGTACCTCATAAAACGCAACCGTGTGATAATATCAAAATGGTACTTGGAAATGTTTCAACATAATACAGCTAAATTTCTGAAGAATTTGTGACTAGATGTACTGAATTTAATGACAACACTTAAGATAAAACTAATACGAAATGTACACCTCTGCTTGATAGGACGACTGTTTAGTTAGCTGCTAACTGATCAGCGAGCGAATATGATAAGTTAACGTCAGAACCACCTTCCAAGGCAATTTTAATATAACTCAGGGGGTTTGATGGGTCTCCAGTGATTATGTTCCTCCTACAAGAGCGGTCCCAAAACTAGCCGACATAATAAAGAGGACACAAAAGTTAAGAAAAATTATCAATCTCCGGTTAGCTCGATACACTTTCTATAGCCTGTTTATAGCAAGAACCGTCAAACTCCTTAAAACAGCTATCAACCACAGACTCAACCTGTTAATTGTTGAAAATTTTTTACCACCAAACCTTTTGTCTAAGTTTGCAAATAATCCAGAAGAGTTAAGTCTGGCAAATAATGTGCGTGATAAAGCAATTCGAACTATAATTCATAAATTTTGGTCATCGCAGTAGTGGATGTTTGAACTAGAGCACTGTTTTGATGAGACAACCGATTGTGTTCCGCCAAATGTTGCCTTTTTCCACAACTTTATTACCTAAACGCTGCAATAAATTAGCATATAATTCGCCGTTGATGTCGCCGTCATTCCTTTCTGAAGATAATTAAGAAAAATAATCCCATGCGTATCCTAAAAAACAGACGCCATGACCTTGCCTGCAGATGGAACCGTCTTTGCCTCCTTTGGACACGATCCTTCCATTCCAGTCCACCGCCTTGATTGTTCCCTTACCTCAGGTGTGAAGTGGTGAATACATGTCTCATCCATGGTTATAAATCGATGCAAAAATTCAGCATCGACTACCACTCTACAGAAGCATTTTCACGACACTCTTTTTACTCTATTGAAAGTAAGCGCGTCTTCAAATCTTCGGTCAATATACGATGTATAGCACTTTTTGAAATGCCTATCATTTCAGCTAGCTCATGTGCCTTTAGTCGGCGATCATTCAATACTATTTTGCGGATATTCTTAAACGTGTCTGGCGTGAACACCCCACTAGATCGACCACTACGGTGGCAGCTCGTACGGCCTCGTTTAAACTCTGCTACTCAATATTTTACAGTCGTAAGCGAAGAAGTAGATTCCCAAAGAGTAGAATGTAGCCCGGTTTTAATATTGGTTGGACTGAGACCCTTCAAATGGATTATTGAATTACATAACGGTAACCAATTTGTTCCATATTTACAAATTAACTAAGATCATTTACTTTTGATGGCTCAAAGCAAAATACTAAACAACGTGGCGACTTTAAACTCAAAACATGTGTTTTATAAGGTTGCCATTTTTCACCAAAATCATTTTTTTTTAACTACTGACACCATCTACACTTCAGGTCGGCTAGCTTTGAGAACGCCCTCGTACCTTTATCTATCGAAAATGAGGCATGCAGTCAGGCCTTTGTATTCCCTTCAAAAGGTTCCGACGCCCGTCTTGATTCGTATTTTCGTTTTAGTGCCTCGAAAGACTCCATCTATACAAAAAAAAACATTTCGCAACAATCTTTTTATTAATAAAAAGCCGTTTGAAACCCCTTTGGATGTTTTTCATGCAACAAAGTCATTCGAAAAAATTTTTTGACAAAGTTTTCACATCGAAAGGGTGTGTTGAAGGTAACTTTTCGTATAGAAAAATTATCTCGGAAGAGAGGGTATAAAAAGTATCTTAAGAAATAATTCTTGTATGGAAAGTATTTAGGAAGATAGTTTAAATAATTGTTAATGGACAAATGGACCCAACGAAAATGTTTATGTCGTTACATGAGTGAAGAGATGCAGAAATTTCGCAGAATTATGTTGAAATTACTACAAAAGTTGTGCTCTAATTCCGTCGTCCTTATCATTGAAACCGAGCCTCACCATATGTGGTCTCCAATAATGCTTATTAGCGAGCCTTCTTATTCCCCTCTAAATGATCTGATAATCATATTAAATCACCCCTCATGGTCTCTTACAGATCTTAAGGGATTATCTTCCTCCTGTGTTTATTTCATTTAATTTAAAAGGCGGCATGCAGAAAGACCTTCTTATTTACTTCTAAAGGCTTTAACATCCATCTTGCCCACCTGTTTTTTTCAGAAAGTGCCTTGAAAGAATCCATTTGTATACAAAAAAAAAAAAATGGGCTTACATTAATAAAAAGGAGAAGGAAGGAAGAAGTTGTTAATAGAGAAAAATATGGGGGAACAAAGTTTTTATACAAGAAAAGTCCTGCAGGAAACTTTTTATATATAAAAATTATTTTGGAAGAAGCTTTGCGTATACAAAAAAAAAGTATCCTTAGAGGCAAATTTCATATAAAAAACATCTAAGGAAATAACTTAAACAGCTCTGAATGGACAAATAGATTAGGCGAAAATGAAATGAAATGAATACCTCAGAAGTTGGTTGGATGCCCTTGTCCTTATTGTGCACACTGAACGTTACCTTGCCGGTCAACTTGCCGTCTATCATATATACATATGATTCTTTTCCGAAAATGCATATTAACGGGCCTTCTTATTCCCTTCCAAAAGATCCAACAACCATATTGCCTTGAGCCTCATAGGAAGGTCCTGATTGGTAGTAAGAACTATGTTTATCTATCCAGAAGGCGGCATACAGCTAAGCCCCCTCCATCTTCTGTCGCTTTCTTTAGAAAATCTCCTTTCGAAGATCTCTTTCTCATAAAGCAACGTTAGTTGTCACTAAGTATTGCCGTCTTCCTTCCTCAAAGTAAAGATGCTGCAGGGTCTTTGTATACTCTCTTAAATTATCCGATAGGCGTCGTGCTTAATTTTTCTTAGGAGGTCCCCAGGAAGTCTTATGCGTTTATTTCCTTTCATCTTCCCGCAAGGCCTGTTAGCAGGCTTTCCAAACGATGAAATTTCCTGTTGTAGTTTCCCGTTGGCCTCACGCTACTCTGACTTTCCCACACACGGACACATTGATTAAGCTGTCTTCTTTGTTTGTATTATATTATGTATGTCCTGTGGTATAAAGTTTATGTGGATGACATGTAAACTTTTACGTACATCGACAGTTTGCTTAATAAAGTCATATTACTCCTTTCTATGACATATCTCCGGGTGGCATAAGAAGCTACAAAATGGATTTTATTATTGAAATTGAAAAAACGGATCTCGTACATACATTAAATGTTGCTTTAACCGAACGAGGACCAAATCTGCTTTACGTCATGGAGATAATAAATGCTAAAGTTAACTATTTTATAAGCAATTTCGTAAGAAACTGTTATAAAGTTAGAATATGTGAAGACCTCAAACACGATAACTTCAGACTAACGATAGTCATTTACATTAATAATATTCATTGGGTAATCTGTACCTCACATTAGCAAAAAATTGAGTTCAATTTCGTTCGAAAAAAAAAAATATACTTCCAAATGCTAGGTTTCAGAATGTTCGATACAAAAAAAGGTGTTCGACATTGTTTTTTCTGCAGAACTTGTATAAGGTTTCAAAGCGTTGTTATGGGCCGGAGTCAAGTTGTGTTGAATTAGCTGTCGGAGATATTGCTAAGCAAGTTGAATTTTTATATCATTTTTTGCTTTAAAATCTTTAGGGTAATTTTAATGCCTTCTGCCTGCGAGGCACTCGTGAAATATATAAATAAAAAGAAATCCATTTCAGCATGAAATTGAAGTCTTTGGTTTAGCATAGATAGAATAATCCGATGTAATCTTTGATATGTGCAGCTTTTTGTTCGATAATTTTTTGCCATTTTGAAGATAAATCCAATCACACCACTCTCATAGAAACCCTCGTTCAAAAACAAAATCAAAATCGATTTTCACACGATTATCTTGAGGTGAATTTTTTACCATCAAAATTATTGGTCACAAACAGGAATGGGCAGTTATTAATCGATACCGGGTCCAGACTATAATTCCGGCCGCTTCTAGGCGAAGCTTCGCTTAGAAGATCAATTGTTGACAGTATGCGTCTGCACTGAGACTCAAATTTCCTGGCTTAGCCGTCATTTGCGCCCGGCTCGCCGATATTCGACTACGACTGTTTTGGACTGACTTTTTCATGTCATCATAACCCATTTTTCATTGCTGGTTGCCATCCATCTTCGATATGGTTGGAGATGGAAATTCGATCAATGAGGTTTTTCGCGTTAACTCCTTCCAACCTTATTGAGGTGGTTTCAAATGGTTATTGCGCAATGTTCAGCTCTTGGGCTATCGACATAGTGCTTACGTGAAGGCTGCCATTATTTTATAGAAATTTTCGACAATTGACCTTCCACAGCATGGAAGGCCAATTAACGGAACAGAATTGACGAAACCAAAATTGCACTTGGTTGGCTGTCACAACATTTGGAACATAAACACTGTCCAACCATTTATATCGAACTTAGCCTCGATGCAGTTGTGGCCATTCGACTATTTACAATAAAAAAAACGGCCAGTGTCTCAATGGCTAGGCTAGCAATCCGAATTCTTGCCATTGCATTGGAAACACCTTTGTCCTGTCCATCTCTTTTCCTGGCTGGCTGTAATGTCAGATTTATATTAACTAAGGATATCTACCAATCGAATAGAGGCATATTCTGCACCGCGGTTTTGTTATTGACTGAGGTATGATCAGCCGATTCTAAGTTCGTCGTAGAGGTTCACAAAACCTTACGAAATAATAACACAATAAATTTTTTTAGCGCGATAACAAATACAATAAACTGTACAATAGCAAATAAACGGTTTAGATGGTGACATGACTGATTACCAGTTGGCATAGGGACGTTTATATCCTAGATTTAAAGTTAATTAGGGGCTTAGCAATTCACTTCGTCTAGAATGTTTACAAATTTCGGGTACAATTGGTTGTAGCCAATGTTGTGTTTTAACTGGAGGTATCAGGTAATTCTCATAATTCATAATATCTCATTTATGGACTTCAGATTCTCATCAGAGTGCGCTCACCACCAACTGCGTTTTAGCTAGTGGCCTTATTACTACTACAAGCATCAGACCATAACATCGACTTGTCTCAAATTTCCCCCTGATTTCAGATTTTCATCATAAAACGCTATTACCGCGCTTTAGCTATTTGCTTCATTACGTCTCAAATCTCTCAAAGTGTTAAATTTTGCACTTCCTGTATTTTTGTAGGCCTTTCATCGAAGTGCATTTTTTAATATGCGTCCCATGCTGCGGGCAGACACCTTGAAACTGTTCGCTAATTGAACTATGCTATGTCGTGGATTACTTTGAATTCCGATCTTCATCTTTCGAAATCTTTCTGGAGATACTGCCGTTTTTGGATGTCCACTACCATGGCGTTTTTTGATTACTTCCAATATTTTTGTAATGTGTAATGGTTTGATATACAAACATTTTGTTCACACGTAAATGTTGCAGCAATGGCTGGTTGCAATTTTCTAGTCAAATACAAAGCAACAACTCTTTTGTGTTTGATTTCCATTTCTAAACGTCGTAAAGCGATATATAGGTTTGTAAACAACATAACAAAATGGAGTTCACCATAAAATGAGCGCGCTGTCATTAGTCATATGATTGATAAGAGGATTCCCCTATACACGAGTATGAACCCATCAGCCTTAACGAAGAGTATCGACATCGAATGAACCATGAGCTGTATGGGCGTCGATCAAAATCATTCCAATACAGTGACTGTATTGATTGAATCATATTGTGCATATGGATCAAAACCCCACCGTGCGAAAAAATTATCTCGATTGGCAATGCGAGCACAGCGACCAAAAGCCTTTTGGAAGGATTCGACTTGTAAAACCCTGACAAAGCTTGTTGCCAACAATTTGCCAAGAAGCGAGTAAGATCGAAGTTTGAAATTCCAACAACTAAACGTTTCTAAACTTGTTGCCACCTAAGTACAGAAGTGAAATAAGTAAGATATGGTTGCATAAAATGTAATGCGATCCTTGTAAAATCATATTTGCACAACAGGGAATCAACAATTTCCGTAAACATACCTAGATCTACCTATACATAACGATTTCATGGCGCTATATAAAAAACGTCTTACTTTTAAAAATGCCAATCGAATCTGCAAATGGCAGCGACGTCCTTCTCAGAAAATAGAATAGAAGGCATTTTCCACACAGATATTATGGCGAAAGAGAAATAACTTTGCCAAGCAACGTTAATACGTACGTGACTTGATTTGTGGCGACTTTAATACTGAACGGGGACAGAAGTGAAATCTGCATTTGTCTTTCAATTGGCAACATTAAAGGCTGCCACTCCAGCTCAGCTAAGCAGTCAGGTACTGTTATATACACTCATTCCTTCGTATGGCCCATCAACACATGCGCGCACACACATATATTGATCGATACTCATAAATGTGCTCTTAAGGACATATCATGGCATCGGAAAACATATTGATGTGACAGGGAAAAATCGAAAGAAAAATATGCAAAATTTTGTTGACATCATGAAAAATGCAAAAGGTATAAACGGAAATAAAGTAGTCGTAGACTGACTCAAAGGCATTGATGCCATTTGTGTAACAGTAATTCATGTATTTGTACATACATATGTATGCATGAGTGAACATGCGAGTGTATTGATTTGGTGGTAATGACTGAAACAACAAACGATTGTAAAGAAGGGAAAAAACTCGAATTTTTCATTTAATAGAATTCTCGATGAATGCGGAATGTTGAGGTGGTGAGAGAAAGAGAAGGAGTGACTGAAAAGCAAACAACAGGAAACATTGGAGTACTTTATTCAAATAGTGAAATTGTCAGGTAATTCAAAAAACATGCGACGTGTGTTCAACAAATACGGTGAATTTTAATTTTTCTCAAAAAATATTTATTTATCAATTTAGTTTTATCTCCTTCAAAGTAGTCCCCCTCAGATATAATACACTTAAGCTAGCGTTTTTCCCAATCCTCAAACCAGTTTTGATATGCACTTTTTGGTATGTCCTTGAGCTCTCTTAGCGATTAGGTTTTTATCTCCTCAATCGTCGCAAAACGTCGTCCTTTCCAATTTTGGGAACAGGAAAAAGTCGCAGGAGGCCAAATCTGATGAATACGGTGACTGAGGCATGGTAACGGTGTTGTTTTCGGCCAAATAATCTCTCACAAGCAAAGATGAGTGAGCAAATGCATTATCATTATGCAAAGGCCATGAATTTTTTTCCACAATTCCGGGCGTTTTTTTTTTTTTTGTTTATTGTCTCACGCAAACGGGGCACAACTTCGAGGTAATACTCCTTATTTGCCGTACGACCTTGTGGTAAAAACTCCTGATGCACTACGCCATGGTAATCGAACAAAACAGTGAGCAAAACCTTGACATTTGATCTACCTTGACATGATTTTTTTTGGTCTCTGCTGTCCTGGAGACTTCCATTGGGACGATTGAGCTTTGGCTTTGATGTCATAACCATATACCCATGAGTCGTCAATAGTTGTGACCCTTTTAAGAAAATCTGGATCATCGTTGACATTATTCAACAATTCCTGAGCGAATGCGATGCTCATGCGACGTTGTTTTTGGCCAAAATTCAGCAATTTTGGAACGAACTTCGCTACCATACGCTGCATGCCCAAAATTTCCGAAAAAATTACATGACATGAGCCAAGCGATATGTCCCGACATCCTCAGGAACTTCTCTAATTGTGATTCGACGACGCTCCATAACAATTTTCTTCACTTTCTCTACATTTTCATCGGTTGTTGATGTGCTGGGGCGTCCAGAGCGAGTGTCGTCATTCACATCTTCTCGACCTTCTGTGAAAAGCTTGTACCACTTGTAAACATTTTGTTGACTCAGAGTACTCTCATCGTATGTCACTGTCAACATTTCAAATGTTTTTGAGCATTTAATTCCATTTTTTACACAAAATTTGATTGAACTTCTTCGATCCACTTTTTCGGTAGCAGAAAATCGCCGAACATGCAAAACACTTGTCTTATTTATGCCTCTTACAAATAAACTAAGCATGCTATATGAATAAAATCGTCAACATATCTTCGAGATGAGTGTACCAACATAAAAGAAAAATAATAGTCGAAAGTCGAATGAATGTAGCCCGCGAAATTTGAAAATTCACCTTATTTTTTGTACACACCTATATATATGTATATATTTATATATAAAATCATTACTTTGGAATAGTAATGAATACTTTATATATAGCATAGTTAGAGCGATCCGATTTAGGCCGTTAACTTGTTGGGATTTTGAAAGTAATTTCTTTATGACTCTCTCATAGAAATCCTTGCGCCTATTGGGGCACTCGATTTCTACAATTTTCTCTTGAGACGAATTTTTCACCAGCAATTTCATTTGCTATAGAGGGGAACAGGTGGTAATTATTTAGTGTCAGTTCTGGACTATAAGGTGGTTGAGTAAAAATCTTCTAACTAACCTCCCGGAGCTTTTGGCGAGTCACCATCGAGTTGTGTGACCTGGCGTAATTCCTCTCCTATTGGCTGAAGCCGGGCGCTTCTGGGCGATGTTTCCTTCGCACCGTCGAATTCTTTTTCCTTTGAGGGATAGTTTGTAGTAGATGATTGCCTGTCAATCACACTAAACAAGCCGAAGAAAATCTTCATAACCAGCAATTCCGGCTTGGACACCGTTTGCATCGGCTAACTGGCGCTCAACCACGACCATATTTGTTTGGTGTTGGTATCGTGACCACTTTTCATCACCAGTTTCCATCGATTGATTGCCGAACACATTGCCGAAAGCACAAAGAGGTTTACTAAACGCCATTGCATTGGGTTGAACTAATTTAAATAGCACTGATTTTTATGCCCATCTCCGGTCACATTAAGAAATAATGAAAAAACCTTTTATTTTATTTATACAAAAATAATTTTTATAATTTCTCCGCATCAACATGGATTTTTTCCTTGTAGAAATTTATATTTTTTTTAATAAATACTGCATTTTATCTTTGGAACACGGTAGTCAAGTTGAGACTGTTTTCACAGATTTTTCTAAGACTTTTGATAAGATATCGCATCATATGCTGTATTTTAAATTAAAATCGATGGGATTCCACTTAACATTTTTAAAGCGGATAAAATCTTATTTAACCAATAAGCAGTGCAAAGCTGTTATTGAAGGGATTGAATCCTTTTTATATATTCAAACTTCAGTTATGCCACAAGAAAGTATAGGGGACCATTCTTATCCACACTATTTATTAATGGCATATCAATTTGTTTTTATAACTCAAAATTTTTTCTTTATGCGGATGATCTGAAAGTATTTTTAAAAGTTTCTACAGTTAATGATGTCTTAGATGTCCAAAAAGACGTAGACAGTCATAATTATTGGCATCTCTTAAATAAGCTCTCATTGAACATGGATAAGTGTATTCATGTTCCTTTTTTGCGTTACAGAAATCCGAATCATGCAATGTTCAAAATTGGTAATTTTTCTTTGAAATCAGCTTGTTTGAAACTGGATATAGATGTTCTATTCGATTCCGCGTTGACATTTATTCCGCACGTCAATTATGTTATTTCCAAGGCACATAAAATTCTTACATACATTAACATGAATTGTTCAGAATTTTCTGACCCCAATAGATTTTAAATCATTCTTACATCGTATGTTAGATCTAAATATGCTGCTATTATTTAGTGTCCTTATTTCAATATTCAATATGCACGTATTGAACGAGTGGTGCAGCGTATGTTTGTGAAGTTCGCTCTTTCTTCATTTAGATTTGAAGAACCTCTCCCAACTACAATTCAAAAAGCTTATTATTTGGGCTACTACAGACTTTAGAATATCGTCGTAACTTTCAAACAGCGCTATTTGTTTTTAATATAATCGGTGGTTACATCGACTGTTCTAACCTTTTGGCACAGATTCGATTTTACGTTCCTCCGAGGTCTCTCCGGCGCACACATATTTTTGATATGCCTCCTCACTTTACTTCTTATGCAAAAAAACAGTACTCTGAATCATGGATTTTATATTCTTAATGAGATTAATGAATAGAGTTTGACTCACCTCAATATTTGTTTCGATTATATCTTAACAGATTTCTAAGATTAAACAATTATATTTTAAATTGTTTATAAATAATATACGAGTATATAATATAAAATATAACTGTTTGCCACTGCTACTCTGTAAGAAAATTTTGTTCCATAGATTTAAAAAAACAAATGAAATAAAAACAAAATAAATGAAAAATATTATGTTTGTCTCAAATCAGCCACTTTATCAAATCGAAGATGCTGTTCCAATCCTTGTTTGATTTTCCTATAACTTCCGCTATTTGAAGGAGGCATCAAATCTAAGCTATTCCCCAACTTTCTTGAAAATTCGCACCAAAATCGACATTTTGCTGATATACACATATGGTCGAAAAAATAAGTACACGTGCTTATTTTTGTTTTATGTTTAATTTTAGTTACTTTAACGGAAAGTAAACATGGCAATTCTTTTTTATTTAAATAACTTTAATATGGTGATGCCATAACTAAAAGTAAAAACAAAACTGTGCCTCCCCCCTTGTCTTCATTGTGAGCCAGTTTTGTTCAGGTGTGATTTCAGTACTTGGTTAAAATAATAAATACATTGCTTAATTCTTTAATATTTTTGCAGTCTGCTGTAGTCTTTTTGGAATGGCTAATTATTTTACTGTTGTTTATCTTTATTCATGACAAAATATATAGCAAAAACAATCAGCCATGGGTCGAAAAAGTCATTTTTCTCCGGAGGAGAGAAAAATTGTTTCAGGACTAACAGAAAGTGGCCAAAGTCTTCGTTCTATAGCAAAAACTATGAATCGGTCGCTATTTTTTTGTACAAAATGCTTTAAAACCTAACAAGCCCGTCGAAACTCGCGGAAGATCCAAAAAAAAACTTCAAAAACAACAGATATCCGTATTGTAACACTTGCGAATAAGGAACCGAATGTGTCTTCAAGAGCGATTTCAGCAGAAATTGGAAATGTAATTTCATCGCGAACGGTTCGTTGTAGACCACAAGAAGCACATTTGCGAGGACGGATAGCCAGAAGAGTTCCTTTGCTTAGACAAACAATTTAAAGGCGTTTGCAAGAAGTCATTCCAATTGGTGCGGAGCAGACGGTGAAGAAAAATGGCGAAACATTTTGTGGAGCGATGAAATAAAAGTTAATGTATTTGGAAACGACTGTGCCCGGAATGTTTGACGCCTTAAGGAAAAGGGTAAGGAATTCCATGTTCGCTTTACAAAGAAGACGGTTAAGCAAGAAATATTATGGTCTGGGATTGTTTCTCGTGGTATGGCGTCGGTCCGGTACATCGAATTACCGACATTATGACCAGATTCCACTACAAACGTATCTTAAAAAATACGATGTTGAACTATGTTGTGGAAAGTATGCCTCTTAGATGGACATTCCAGCAGGGTAACGATCCGGGGCATACTTCTAAGTGGGTAAAGGATTGATTCCAAGATAACAATGTTGGCCTTCTTAAATGGCCAAGTCAATATCCGGACTTAAATCCAATCGAAAATCTTTGAGAAGAGTTGAAACAAAGAATTGGAGAGGAAGTTTTTAGAGATAAGGATTATTTATGGAATTTTGTTCGAAAAACTTGGTATGAAATACTAGTAGAAACGTGTAGGAGTCAACAAAAAGATTCAACAAAATAATTGAAAATGAAGGCGCTTAACTGGCGTTTAACGAAGCTCAGCCAATTTAGCAGAAAAAATTTTGATTTTTTACTTTTTTGTTTATTTTAACTAAATGTACTTATTATTTTGTCCAATATTATTTGATTATTTTCTTACTTTTTGAAAAATACAGAATTTAATTTTTATTATTTTTGTTATTGTTTTAGTATTTATTTTATTTCTAATGTTATAACAGAAATTAGTATTAATTATTAATAATAATATAATATAATACAAATAATTAATAATAATACATATAATTAATTAATTAATAATAACTAATTAATTGTTTAATAATAATTAATTAGTAATAAAATATTAATTAATTAATTAATAATAATAATATATAATATAAAAAAAATATATAGTGTATACTTATTATTTTGACCATATGTGTACATGTAGAAACGATTAAGATTTCAAAAACATAAACTCTGACCTAAATGCATTACGTGCAAGCAAAAATTGGCACATATTATTACCTCGTAATTTATAAATTCCGATAATTTTCTTACTTTCTCACATTTAGCCGGCCTTGTTTGATCCCACTGTGCACTTGATGAAAACGCTTCCAAGTACAGGAATCCCCTTTAATCAATCTTAATTTCAATTTCATTGTAATTATAATTTAAGGTGTAGTAGAAAGTTACAGTATATTTATTGAATCTTAACAACTTTTAATTAACAAATTATGGTAGGCCAGCTGTAGAAGTAAATTATCACAATAATTAGACTAATTTCAAGTAAATCAACAATTGTATAATTTACAGCCACACAACGTGTTATGTAATATCTCATAGTATCTCTTATAATCAAAACTTTTCCTAGATATTTTTAAGCATTTATTTAAGACAGCTAGTTTGGTATATACCTCATTGCCTCATTGTTGTGAAAACATAATAGAAACCATTATCAATATCACAACGACCTCGAATATTCTTACAATTATTTCGGCCGTGCAATATTCCCTATATTGTTCGCTTGTGTACAGCCCCACCTTTGTTTGCAATGTCCTTTTGCCATTCACGTAAGCGGCGTCTCCATGCGATTTCCTTGTGGAACTACCAAGTTCATTAATAATAAACCAGCTTTTGTTGCAAATATAAACATTGTAAAGTCCAAATGTGAATAACCCCAGAGGCTGTTTTTATGTTGTTTGCTACCAGCCAAATATCAAGGCAGCCTGGGAGGGAGTGGGGAGGAGTCTACATTTAAATTAGCCAAGTAAAAGTCTATTAATATGAAGTCAGAACTTTGCGCCAAAGGGAAATCCATTACGAAAAGCGATTAAAAATTTTCAGTTTTATCTTAAAAGTTGTGAATTTTACGATGCCTTGATAGTCCCATAACAATTTATAAATAACTTGTTTTTTCTCAGCCACCGTCGCCCTCATCCTTCAAGTTTCGAGAAGAATAATTGCATGTCATAAAAATGTTGGGCAAAAGGAAAAAGTACGAAATTCGTTTAACTCAAGTTATTTCCGAACTTTCCATTACTGCTGGAGTGTACGAAAGGTCTCTTGACGCAAATATGCATTGCTTCCATTTTGTCCCCCTCTCATTCATTTTGGTAATGCTATCATAAATGCAAAATTTTTGTGGGTATTTTTGTAGTAAAAATATTGAGTTTCAATGTTAAATTGATGTGTACAAACCGTAGTGGCGAAAAAGTTGCCTTAGCAGGATTTTAATTGAGTTTGAGATGTACAAATAGTAAGTTATAGAGGGTGCTGTGTGAATTGCCAATAAATGTAAAACATAAAGAAGGGGATTTCAAACACGGACTTGAATTTTAAAACCTTATATCGGTAAATGCAAAAAAATAAAAAAACACTCATTCGCAAACAACAAATTAAATATCCAACTGCCAGTCTGTTTGTTGGCATTTGCATCAACAATAACTTCCATGCAATTGTATTCGACGAATAATAATGCGCTATAATTCAGTTATATTTGACTTGTGCTATCAATCTCGTGCTGTCCTCTCAATCATTTTGATAATACTATGATGAATGCAAAATTTTTGTGGGTATTTTTGTAGCAAAATTATTCAGTTTCAATGTTAAATTGATGTGTACAAACCGCAGTGGCGAAAAAGTTGCTTTAGCAGTATTTTAATTGAGTTTGAGAAGTACAAATAGTAAGTTATAGAGGGTGCTGTGTGAATTGTCAATAAATGTAAAACATGAAGAAGGGAATTTCAAACGCGGACCCGAATTGTAAAACCTTATATCGGTAAATGCAAAAAGAAACACTTATTCGCATTCGCTCATTCGCATTTTACACTCCTATTCGAATTGATATCAATCATACGTAGCAAATAAAATACATCTTTATTATAAGAGCAATATTCTATTTATTATAATGAATATATTTTGGGTGTTCACCTTATAATAAATGCGTTAGCATCGTTTTCCGTATACAAACTAAATATCCAACTGTCAGTCTTTTTGTTGGCATTTACTCCAATAATAACTTCTATGCAATTGTGTTCGATGAACAATAATTTACTATAATTCAGTTATATTTGACTTGTATTCTTTGTTGAGAACATTTTTGTACCGGTGGGTAAAACTTCTCATTTGTTTTACTTATAGACCCTTAAGGTGGCGATGATGTTGGAGAAAGTACGAACAATCAAGGGGGTTTTAGATGGTATTTTGGTGAATATCGAAATAGCTATCCGTCCATACAGCTGTCTCAATATAACAAATTTTGTAAGTTTTTGAATTATATTCTAAAAGATCTTTGAATTATATTAAAAAGGATTAAGAAATAAAATCATGATACATTAAAGATTGATAACAAATAAAAAACGAAAATAAATTTTTTTTATTGAATATTTTCTTATTAAAAAAGATATTGAAATGGAAAATATATTGCAAGTATTTCCTATAGAAAAATATTAAATACTAAAATATTAATTATTATATTCCTATAGAAAAATAAGAAAAAATGTTAAATATTGGAATTTTTCTTCCTTTCCAATTTCTTGAGCAAAATAGTAAAGAGATATTTCTGTAGCAAAATTATTAACTTATTTCTACAATGCAAATTTTACTATGTTTTTATATAAAAATTAATTAAAAAAATTTTGTTTTTAAAAGAATTTTGCCAACGTTTTTCAGTAAGAACCTTTTTCAAATACTTATTCTAGAGAAAATTTTTAATATTTGTTCTAGAGGAAAGTTTTGACTACTTTTGCTATGGGAAAAATTAGACGTTTTTACGGTGACAAATATTTTCAACAGCAAATTTTTTAATATAGCACACATTTCAAATACTTATTTAGAGGAAAATTTTTAATATTTTTTTCCAGAGGAAAGTTTTGACTACTTTTGCTATGGGTAAAAAAGACGGTGATAAATATTTTCAACAGCAAATTTTTCAATATTTCTTTAAAGTAGAACAAATTTCAAATACTTATTTAGAGAAAAATTTGTAATATTTGTTTCCAGAGGAAGTGAAATATTCATTATTTTTTCTTTTACGAAAATTTCAATATTTTACTAGAGCAATATTTTCTAATTTATTTTTATTATTTATTTATTTTCCAATAAATCTCTATAGGAAAATTTTCAACTTATTTGTATTATAGAATTAATATATATTTTGAGAAACTTGGCTATGTTCACTGGGAACTGCGTCAATGACATTTTGCACAGAATTATAAAAATTTGGCAGAAATTGAAGCATCATATCTAACGTGTGCTATCTGAAATGTAATGATCTTACCATGAAAATATTAAACGGCATCTGGACCAAATGGAGTACCTATATATGACTATCAGCTTAGCATTAAGGCCAAATTTAGAAATAGCTTCCACTACTTTTTCTCACATCGAGCTGTTAAGAGTATCATCAGCGATGATTTGTTATTGGTTGACTTGTTTCTGTAGCTCTTTTTCAGGATTTGGTGCAGTGAAAACATCGGATAGGAGTTGTCCTGTTTGTTTATAATTGATAACATCGACTCCACTGATATTCTAACGTGCTGTATTGGCGCATACTTGGGATTTACCAAATGTCAACTTTTAATTATTATTTTATTATTCAAAACTTTTCTTATTGTACTTAATAATTACGGAGTGACTTTCTTCATAAACTTTTAAATGACATCTTCAAAAAAGTTTTAATTTAAATATGTTTTAGGAAAATATCCATTTGCTTCCTGATTTTTGCTATTTTCTCCACAAATATTTTCCAATTGTGTATGACTACAATTAATTTTCACAGCATGACATGATTTCTTGCCTAAATGACATACTTAGTGCTGTGTATGACACATGATTTCTCCAAAACGTAGCATTCGAACGGCGCAGTCCTACTAGGGATGGTTTAGTAAAGGCTGTTTAAATAAATTAAGGTGTGTCTTTTGAAACATGAACAAAATATTAACGAATGTGGAAGCATTACCCTGTTACGCCTACAACAAACAGTGAAAATTGATATCTTTGTTATACGATTTGGGGTTATGATTAATAATAATATAAGGGCTGTATTCCCCTCTGGCGCATACTTATTGTCGGAGAAATTGATATTGCGTATACGTCCGGAAGGTTTTTTTTTATTTTATTTGAATATTTGAATAACTAAGAATATAAATGCGCTTATTCTTCACTTATAGCAATCATTTAATGTTAGTTCTACTAATTTTCCAAATGATGATTTTTACAAACTTTCCACAGTTATTTTCCTGTTGTTTCATGGTATGATGTATGACTACAACTAATTTCTCTAAATCAGAAGCGCGACTTTGCCACAAATTCTTGTCAACATAACAAGAATAATGCTGTGATATGATGAAGTCTTAGGAAATATCAATACAAGCGAATTGAAATGGATTGGGAACTTCTATGGCCATGAACCTTTAAAGAATTGTTAAGGGGGCCCCGTCTTATTGAGTTGAGTGAGTCCATACAACAATACGTATAAACTCAATAAAAGTATAAGCCGCTATGAGTCCCCGAACGTGAAAACTTCTCCCTTTGCCATAGGTGAAATATAGCAGAAGTTATTTTTAATTCAATATTTAAGTGGTATGATTAATAATGATATGAATGACATATTTTCCAGAAACACATACTTAATATGTGTGAATTTGATATTATGTATACGCTTAGAATTTTCGGAAATGTGACCTTTGACAGGCCTGAATGTGAAAGTTGAATGGGTGGTTTTTTTTTATTAAAATAGATTAAGCTGTCTTGAAACAAAAAAATGTGTAACAGCTCAATGAGCGTGGAAAATCTTTACTGAATGTTCTATAAAAGATAATAGGAATTCTTAGTTTAGTTTTTATGCAGGGGTAGTATGATTAATAATAATGAAGTATTTACCTGAGGCGTGTATTTCTAATTTACGAATATGATGTTAATTTTTTATACTAAGTATAATTTCATTATTTAAAATGGAAACGCATGCACACAATCGTTTACCAATATCGCCTAAAACTGTCAGTTAATGTTAATACTTCTCTTTAGACATTTCATGATTTTTGCTCTTTTCTAGACATCTGTTCTTTTTCTTATTTATTTCATGCTGCGTGTTGCAAATTGAAATTAACTTTTTCAAATTAAAAGCATAATAAGCATAAGTCTTCGAATGCAAGATGCCTGTAAGCGAAGGATAAGTGATCTCGATTAATTGAATTAATCTTAACCTAATGCATCTTCAGAAAAAGTTGTAAAAAAAGCAATTGCGTGGAAGCCCTTTTCCGTACAATTTCTAAAATAAAACGAGAATTGAAGCTTTTAATAATTAGTATGTTTATGTATGGTTAGTATGATTAATATGAATACGTTATATATCTATATATACACGCCCATAAGTTTTTTTCTTTTGAATTCTAAAAATTACACTGCTTAGAATAAAATCGTATGCAGGCAATGCTATAGTATACTCGTATATAGTCTATAATCATCATTTCGTAATAGTTATATTCATATCCCAGTTTACGATTTCTGCTGTTTTCTCCACAGCCGTATCCTTGATGTTTATTTCGTGCTGTGTTGTACGATGAAAACTAATTTCTACACGTTAGCTTACAAAAAAAAAAAAAAACAAAACAATAGATACGAAATTAATTTAATTTTCTGGATTGTGGCCTTCAACTCACAAGTTTGTCAAGGGTCGTTAATTACGTTAAGACGTGTCTGAGGAAACACGGATAAAACTTTAACAAATATGGATGCTCTGTTTCATTCATGTAACAATTACTTTAATTGTGATACTAGGATGGTATGATTAATAATGATAGGAACATCATGTTTACCAGATACGTATACTTACTGTAGTTGGATATGATATCACTTATACGCTTGTAAATCTTTTCCTTATCATTTCAAAGATATGGTTATTAAAAACAGAAATTCCAACAGGAAATTCACCTGCAGGTATAATCTATAACCATTATTTCATGTTAGTTCCATTCATATTACTTCTCTCTTGCACAAAATCTCATCAATTGTTTTATTTTCCAATTTGGCAACTTCCGTTTCTATTTCTATCTATACAAGCTATGAAATGAAATTTCAAAATTGATTTTTGGGGAAAAATTGTATGCATGTGATTGTGGCTTCCCAATTTTTGCGTTTTGTTTTTGTGTTTCTAAAATACAGATTGAACGGAAATTGAAAAGTTTTGTATCAAAAAAAAGCTACAACATAATGACCACATATATTGCTTTTTCGGGATTAAAGTAATGAAAAAGTATTCAAATTATAAGCCTGATGGCAAACTGACAAATGTACGATTATTTTCATTCAACATTTCCAAAAATCTACAATATTTATATTATTTAGTACGGAAACGTGGTGCTAAAGGAAGGGCGGTGTGATAACCACGCATAATGCAATAACTGTTTCGTTGTTTTTTCCCAAATATGGATAAAATAAAATTAAATCATGGAAATAAGAGGAGAGAATAACAGAATTCAAATGCTTTTGCATTTTCTTCGGTATCAAACCGCATGGACTCACAGCTTCCCTGTTCCAAAAATCTAAATTCGGTCTCCAAAATTTCTGCATTTTCAAAAAAATTTACATCTGATGCTGCGATAATTTTTTCGCGATTTTTTTTTTCAAATCAACAGCAGAAAGTAAATGGAAATACAAGCGATCCATTTTCAATGAACAGGTTATGTCAAAGTTTAAAATGGTATTCAACTTGATGAATCTTCTATGGTTTACGAGATAGCATGAAGAAAGTTTTTAAAATCGACCCAGGCAAAATCGAATTAATTGTCGTAAATAAAGTAAAATCAAACAAAAACAGGCGAAATAGAAATCGTCTTCAAGAAGAAAATACTGAATTGTTGCCTTATGTTTGATTTTGGCGGAGTTTTACCAGAAGTAATGGGAATAGTTAACCACGCAAACATTCATTAAACCGAGAACAAATTAGGGATGATCAGCACTTTTCGGGATCGAAACGTATGGGTTTGTTTTTCAGAATCCGAATTCAGTTCCCAATATTTTTTAGCAGGTCGCAGTTTTAAGAATCTTGCGGTTGAAATTGGGACCGAATATCATTTCTAGAAATTTGTTTATATAAGTAAAAAGATAAAAGGTATAATTCAGTTACAAAGAAATTAGACATGATGAATTAAAAGATAATATTCAATTTATCGAATCTTCTACGGTTCGCGAGAAAACGTGGAAGAAAATTTAAACATATGCGGCTATAGACGAAATTGTATAACAAGCGAAGAAGAAATGAATAAATACAAGTGAGTAAATACAGTAGAACTTGACTTCTATAATAAAATATCGGATGGACGAACTTAAATGCAGATGTACAATCTTTTTGTATTTCGATACAACGATGACAGAAGCAATGAAAATTATTAACGCTGTAAAAGTTAATTTCACAGTGGAACAATTTATGGGCAACGGTTTCCAGTATTTTAGAACACATTGCAGAGTTAACTTTAACTTTAACTTTAACACTTTTGAGCACATTTTTCATTACATTCTCACACATTTAGCGCTGTATTTCATTAATTTCATCACGAATATTTTGTTTGAGTTGCTCAAGCGTTTCTGGTTTGTTTGCATAAACCTTAGTTTTCAGATATCCCTAGAAAAAGAAGTCCACAGCAGTCAAATCAGGCGACCGTGGAGGCCAATCAACATCACCATTTCTTGAAATAACTTGTTGTGGAAAGAGATCGCGCAGTAATTTTATTGTAATCCTGGACCAGACCATGCCCCTTGAGCACGGCGTCGAGTTGAGGTTGATGGATAGTTTTGAACACTTTCTTGAGCAGCAGTAATGTTTTCAGCCGATCCCGCAGTACGTTGTAGTCCATGCTTGGCCCTATCAGCTACAGATCCCCGTACTTCGTAATCATTCTCTATACGATAATAGGCCCGTCGTTTTCTCCCAAAAAATTCACGTAACTTTCACATCGTCAAAGTAATAGATGATTAATTTTGATAAAATGTTTTAACGATTAAAACACGTTGGTGATTTATCGAATATTTTTCCATAATAAATTTGCCACGTCTCTACTTCATGACGGCAAAACAAGGTACTATGCCTTCCCGACGGACACCCTGTATTTGATTTTCCAAAAGTTCAATGGCTTATGAGACACTATATGGTAGTAGATTTCAAAAACGAGTTATTTTAGTCAATTCGAATCAAAAAGAATTTAAAATCATAAACAAAGAACAGCAAATACGAGTACGAGTATGTCATGGAAAAAACTTAACGCAGCTCACACAAGAAATTTTTGGATTGCTGTACTCAATCGCGGCCGTACGAGCATTTTTAAATTTAAGTCAACACCAATCAGTGGATCAAAGCTGTAAAAATTAATTACATATGTTAACATATTACGCAAATTGGGGATCATATAATCGAACACATAGCATGTATTTTGTAGATTTTATATTTTGGGACGTCATATTTTCAAGAAGTTTGCGGTTGAAGTTGTGAAAGAACAATTTTTTTGAATTTTGTTGGACGTGCACAAGAAAATATCCCCATTAACTATCAATGGCATGGCGAACTCAAATATTATTCCCGATTTTCCAAATCTTCCACGGTTTAGGAAACACAACCCAGAGCAAATTCAAACATAAGTTGTTTCAGTCCCAGTAGGTTCTTATCGAAATTGATACTGATATCCCAGCTCTATACAAGGTATGATATCTTTCACGATATTTCTTAAGCTAAAAATTCATCAGAAAATCGAATGCCATTTTTGAATTCCTTTAGTCCAAACCAAGATTCGCACTATGAAGAACGAAATTCATGCAGCCCCTTTGTTTGATCTCATCATTTTTTCTCTATTCTTCTATTACTTTTGCTAAAGTTGCCATAAAATCAAAAATACTTGTACCACCACGTTTGATTACAGTCAATACCATACATTTATTACGTGTTATAAACTCAAAGGGCAACAGTTCGATTTTTGCTTGTTTCTAAACAATTTCTTTATAATCCAAATTCCAAAGACATAATGTAGTTATCACCAAGCCCTCGTCTGTCGTGAATTGTCATATAAATTATCATTAAATCACAAACATTCATATTTACTCTTAATAAACTAGGACATGCAGTGGTTAAGGGAATGTGGTTTCCATTTAATATTCCTCTCCCATTCCGCGCATTTGCTGGTGCTCGCATTGCATCATCTCCAGCCATAAACATATAGATTTAAAATTTCCACTATAACAGTTCTGTGATTTTCTTTTGTATTTGCTCACCGCAGTGCATAAAAATGTAATTTAACGCTTTCGTAAAAAAAATCAAATAGCGAGGAAAATCATACAAATGCCCAAAAGAGCATAAATGAAATGGGAGGTGAAGATGTTCAAAACCTAATAAAGTAGAGAGTAGAGTGGATTATGCAGAAAATGAGGGAGACATGCCAGGCTACATTTAAAAGAATTTTTGGTTATTTTAAACTTAAGATGTAATATATACGAAACATTATAGCAAACTGGAGAAATCTAGCAGAATTTCAGAAGGATGGAAAAGGGTTACCATTTAAAAGAAGTATCGAAGGACTCGTAACAGTGTTTATGTTTTGCTCGTCTTTAAACCTTGAAAGCCACGCGCGTTTACTACATCATTAAGATGAATTATCGAAAAATCATATTTTATACCCATAATTGAATTCTATCCGTCGTCATTAACTTAGGTCCCTCGAGATGTATTTCTATGTTGACATTTAAACTCGTGCAGTTCTAAATTGTATTCATACACACTTTTTGAACCAAATGTATTAAATTTTTTATAAAATCTTTGCAAAAATTGTGATAAGAAAATAAATATTGTGAACAAAATACTCTCACTAGAAGATCAGTTTTATTTTCCCTTATCAAAAATTTTTCAAAAACTTCCTACAAAAGAAAATTTCCCATTTTCCCATTGTGCGAAGATAGAAACAAAAAATTTCTAGTTCTCCTTAAGACTTGTGAATTTGTTCCAAAAAACAATTTAGAAACATTATATGGACACAGAATTTAAAATGTATTGCATTTTAAAAAATTAATGAATTTTTCTATAGAAAACTATTGATTTTTTCTATCGAAAGCTATTGAACTTTTCTATAAAAAACTATTGAATTTTTCTACAGAAAGCTATTAAATGTTTCTATAGAAAACTGTGGAATTTTTCTACAGAACGCTATTTAATTTTTCTATAGAAAACTATTTAATTTTTCTATAGAAAACTATTGAATTTTTCTATAGAAAACTATTGAATTTTTCTATAGAAAACTATTGAATTTTTCTATAGAAAA
>JAHXMU010000172.1:0-83686 GCA_019455685.1 Philornis downsi
TTCGTTGTGGCATAATGTCTAGAGTTTTTGGTGGGACGCACGCGCACTCCGGAATCATTATATATGAAATCAGAGATGCACTCCTGTTGCACAGTCGAAATAGCCGTTTGGCTGTCGCCGAATCATATGATACGATTACGGTGCTGGTCTTGGTGGTGATGGTGGCCGCTGCAACGCAGTCCAACGTTCTCCAAGAGAAGTTATATTGGTAGTCATCTTCATCACAAATGCCTGGAGCGTTTTTATTATTGAAATTAATTCAATCGCTAAGTGATGGTAGTGTACATATGGTGATCGCAGTGCGTCTCCCCATTCCACACCGCTTCATAGTCTGCACCCCTCTTCTGAGACCTGGCTAAGATGTCGGATTGTATTTTCGAAGGTATTGCCTACTACTCAGCGACGTTTCAGCTCCGGTTATGCCAATTAAAATGTAACTAGAGAATGCAATTTCCCGACCATTTTTTTACCTGGGAATCGGAAAAGAAATTTGACTGATTCACGAGTATTCCCGTAAAAAATTAAAATATGTTGTATCACACAATTTTTTTTATAATAAAGTAGACTGTCATATTGTAAGTCATATTTTTCTGCTATTAAGATACACAACATTTTTATAACATTAATATTGTAAAGTTGTATAATCCATTTATTATTGAATTATGGAAGAGATATCTTGTAATATTGCAATTTAATCAAATCGGCCTTAAGACTTGAAATTACAATCCTGAATAAATAAATTACATTAAATTAAAATTAATTCGAACATGCAGACGTTTTCTATAATTGTACGAACAAAACTCGAAAATACCTAACTGCAAATAAAAATGTAAATGTTTTTACGAAGATGATTTTCTTGTAGTGAATAAATATTTTGAATACGGCCGAGTTCGATAAATTTAATTTCTTACTGAGCTCACGAGTCATTATTCGCTGGTTTGTATTAATTGATGCCTTTATTGTATCATCGTAAGGTTCAACTAGCCTTCCAGAAAGTGATGTATCTTCAACATCAAAATTGCCAGATCGAAATTTTGCAAAGCAGTTTAGCGTCGGCGTTCTATAAGTAGAGCTTCTCCATATAAACCGGAAAATTTTGAATTTATCAAGCAAAACATCTAAATCATACAAAAGTAAAAGTTTTTATCACTCCAGAGGAATATTCATGATCAATATCATTTCAGTTCATTTCTGTTTATATCCCATTACTTTCACAAACCAGTACCAAAGTAAAGAGAAGGAGTTGTGTATTCCCGCTCTGAAAATTTCATAATGTTTGTTCTATTTGCAACAAGTTGCGAACAATGGAATTCCTCTGTATTTTTGGCGTTTGCCCACAAATATAACACTTTTCTGTCCTGCCCGATTGGATTTTTTCAAATCATAAATTTTGTATGTACGAGGTGTGTTCAAAAAAATAAGGTCAATTTGTAAATTTCGCGGGCTACGCACATTCGATTATTATTTTTTTATGTTTATCCATAATTATGTTATGTTTTATCCATATAGCATGTTTAGGTTGTTTGTGAGAGGCATAAATAAGACAAGAGTTTTGCGTGTTCGGCGATTTTCTCCTATCGAAAAAAATGGATCAAAGAAGTTGAATCAAATTTTGTGTAAAAAATAGAATTAAGTGCTCAAAAATACTGGAAATATTGACAGTGGCATACGGTGATGGTGCTCTGAGTCAAAAAGACGTTTACAAGCCTTTCACAGAAAAGCGAGAAGATGTAAATTAGGACGCCCGCTCTGGACGCCCCAGTACATCAACAACCGATGAAAATGTTGAGAAAGTGAAGAAAATTGTTATGGAGAATCGTTGAATCATAATTACAGAAGTTGTTAAGGATGTCGGCATATCGATTGTCTCATGCCATGCAATCTCTTCGGAAATTTTGGACATGAAAAGTGTGGCAGCGAAGTTCGTTCCAAAATTGCTGAAATTTGACTAAAAACAACGTCGCATGAGCATCGCTCAGGAATTGTTGAATGATGCCAACGATGACCCAGATTTGCTTAAAAGAGTCATAGCTGGTGACGAATCATGGGTATATGGCTATGACATCGAAACCAAAGCCGAATCGTCCCAATGGAAGAGTCCAGGAGAGCCAAGACCAAAAAACCCAAGCTAAGTTCGATGAAATATCAGGGTTTTGCTCACTGTTTCCTTCGTAGTGTATTCATGGCGTAGTATATCAGAAGTTTTTACCACAAGCTCGTATGGTAAATAAGGAGTATTACCTTGAAATTATGCGCCGTTTGCGTGAAACAATACGAAAAAAATGCATGGTTTTTGCATCATGATGATGCACCTGGTCAGTCATCTTGGCTTGTGAGAGAATACTTGGCTAAAATCAACACCGTTACCATGCCTTAGCCACCGTATTCACCAGGTTTGACCCCCTGCGACTTTTTCCTGCTCCCAAGGAAAGGACGGCATTTTGCGACGATTGAGGAGATAAAAACGAATCGCCGAACACGCAAAACACTTGTGTTATTTATGCCTCTCACAAACAAACTAAACATGCTATATGGATAAATCCGTCAACATATCTTCGAGACGAGTGTACCAACTTAAAAAAAATAATAATCGAGAGTTGAATGTACGTAGTCCGTGAAATTTTAAAATTCATTTTTCGATCGTCACATTATTTTGTTGCTCCACGAAATTGTGGAATCGCTTCGATATAAAGAATGCTGAACGAATACGCCAAAAATATGGGGTTACCATCAATGATATCGTAACGACACCACAACATCCGACGGCAACAGCGATCCTGCAATTAGAACCAATTGGGCTTACTCGTACTTGCTTTTCATGAAATAGCCAAGATTTGAATCAACCTTATCTCTAAAAAGTTTCAAAATGTCGTTTGAAAATTAAGTACTTCTGGGAAAAATGTATTTAATAAATTTTCTATGGAAAACTTGTAGCAAGTTTTTCAAACAAAATAATATGCTTGAAGTATTAAGTATTAGTGTTGTATTAATTTCGAATAAAAATTGTTATACTTTCCGAAACATCATGTCAAGAGCAATATCGAACGAAATATTCTGCAATTATCCTATTCGATATACACAAATTTCATAGTTTTTTATACATTTCACTTGTTGAAATGTAATGCAATGGACTGAATATTACTTCTTTTGCAAAATTTAGTTAAACATTGCTGTTTCAATTTATTTTGAGAAATTGCACTCGGTGCAGCTGTTAAGCTGAATGTACTTACAGTTCTCGAATTATAAACCTGGCATCCCTACGCGGCAACGAATGATCGGAAAAAGATGGAGTTCAACAGACACTTCTAATCCGTGGGCATTTGTCATTAAACCTTCAACTCCCTGCTACGTACTCATATGTATATGACCGAACGCACCTGTGCGTTAGAAAAATGTATCTCCTTTTTAGTAATTGTTTATAGAGGTAGAAAAATATAAATAATCGAATGCATAGTTGTATGCATATGCATAAAATGAGTGGATATATTCCAAATACTGTAGTGGAAAGGACGGCAATAATTGATTGTGCATAAACAGAAGGAGCATAACCATCCGTCCGAACCTTTCTTAGTTTTTAGGAAATAAGTAAGATTACAGTGCATACACACAGACCATTACGGTTTGAATGTCCACACATACCTAATATAATTTTGAATAATAATATGATGAAGGTTGGTACTCTTAATAAAAATGAAAATGTTGAAAGCAGTATTTAATTTACCGTATTCAAACTAAAAATTTGTGAAAAACATAACGTCATAAATTTGTGCATTTTTGACATTTCGTGGTAACGAACAGTTCAATTAGTCGAGCAATCGGCAACCCAGTAGAATCATCATTAAACAGTAAGTCCTTTTCGGTCAGTGAATCTAAAAACAGAAGAACATGTAGACATCTCAGCTGGGATGCTCGCATTTTCCTGCATCGCATTTAGTTCCTATCATAAGAAAAAATCAAATGTTCGAGTTACTCCGTAATTTCGATCATTTTCGTAGTAGTTAGCATGAAGGTGCTACTAAGATTACAAACTGTAGACATTTTTGATTTTAAAACATGACTTTTTTTTAAATGGCTTGGTAATGTGTACATTTGTAATATTTATGAAGTGTATTATGTATTTCAGAGTTCGAATGAAAACTCATTTGTTTTAATTTGATTAATGGTGATGTATTGTAAAAAATAAAACAATCAAAATACAGTCTTTTGCTCCATGACCCCATTAATCTGCATACGGAATATACTTTTCAAATCTTGGGAGAAATAACATAAAAACGTGTACAATTAGTGTTAGCAGAATCTCCGTAATAGCATTCCTAAACAAAAATGTCACGAACTGCTTATTATCAACACAGAAAGAGTCTACAATTTTAGTTCACGGAAACATCGGTAGAAAACCATAAATTTAATTGCAAATGCCTGCTTAAAAGGCTTTAAGGGAATAGACGTTACAAACTGGTAATTAACAAGCTTTGAACAATTAGCCGGAGATGCCAAACGATCAGACCATAGCCAAAAATTGCATCGGCCTTTACATTTGCAAATAAATCAAATGTGTGGTCCGATGCAAAAAGCATTTCCTTAGCTTTTGATGACACACTTAAGAATATGAATATGTCGCAATTTCGTTTGGCCACAAATTTAAGAAATGTGAATACATATGTATGTTCATGCTTGTAAAAGAAGCGGAAGACGTACGGTGATTTTCGTTCTTTGTTTGGATATTTTAATGTTCTCATGCAGGTGAGCACTTCATAAGAAAGATTCCGGGCGAGAGCCAATACAATTACGAATGAAGATCACGTGCAGTATTTATAAGCGGTTATGAGTGCGCTCATAACATAAGCACGTCAGAAACATAAAACAACACGTTTTAACAGCTATGGCACAACAACAATATCATAATATTGCAACATAATGCGTTATGCCGCATTATTCTCAACCGTCAGATGCAACAACTTCTTCCATGTCACATCATAAATTTCTTTGAAGGGCGAACGAATGAGCTGCCTTTCTTTAGAACATAAGCATTCACCAAATATCATTGTCACGGGAAAATTTGTTCAAAATTGTATAAACATTTTATGCATTTTAATTTTATATTTCCAACTTCATTTATATTCCGAGAGCGCAAACCCTCTTCCAATGTATTTCGTAATAAACTCTTCTGCTTGAATTCGGCTGCATCTTCCAGGGAGGTTGTGTTCAAAATGGAATTTCCAAATTTTACTCCTCTCTGCTAAAAATGCGGACGAAAAGAGGTATGGGGAATTAACTACAGCCATAATGGGAGTAAATTGAGGAAGTTATTATTATCAATTAACGTAAATGAAAAACAAAAACAATTAAACTTATCTTAAATAATAAAAAAAATTAGCGGTATTTATTTTGGATTCGCGTAATTACTCGCATGTCGAAAATACTATAACAAGTACGCATCTGGTTAACATACTCAAGGCTTGACGAAAGCAGAGGTAGAGAGAGAGAGAGAGAGAGTTTAGTCGTTAAGAGTTTTAATAAGCTTCGAAGAAGTGAAAAAAATAAAAAGTTGTTGATTTCAAATAATTAATTCCCCTGTTGAGAATTCATAAAATCAATACAACGAATACAGCTTCGTCATTGGTTCGTTTATTTCTTCAAGTCTCTTGTTCCAAAATAGTTGTAACCACTGTCTCATTCCTCATTCCTTGGCACAAGATGTTTATTAAGGCTATTTGTGCATTTACATAATTTTACTTAAGAATTCCTATAGTTCTCAACTATTTTGGCGATGCTACGTATCGTATATTGTCATTATTGGGCACAACAAAGCCGCTGATATAATAATGTATACCATACCTACATATATGTGGGATTGACCCGAAATCATGCGAGCGGTAGTTGCGTCTACAAACAGTATTTTACTTATAAGTTCCGACCGCTCTACTACTTTCTTCTACTTTTCTTCTTTCTAGTATCAGCGTTGAATGCAGTAGGGAAGCAACTTTCCATGGAAAACATTTGCATTCGAAATTGCGATTAAACAAAAACGAGAATCACACACAGATCTACTATCAAACATTTTTAAAGGCAATTCCTAATTAGAAATATTCGTCGCCGAATCTGCTCTAAGTAACAAACCAATAAACACTGCCAAGCAAAGGACGAAGGTTATTGTTTAGCGTGTGTTGACCTTGTGCGTACTTTAATCATTAAAGCTACTTTAACCGTCGCACCCAGTAAGTCACCGATAGGAAGAACTGTAAGTCTAATGCTCAAACATTGCAATGCTAGCATTTGCTTGGTATAAAAAGCCTCTGTACCACTCGAATCAAGAACATGCAAAGCAAGAACAGCAAGCAAGTAGACGTTACAGATGCAACAGCATTCAATAGTAAGCCAATGAATATTTGAACCCACAACTCCCTATATCAAACCATAAGCATCATCTGTGTAGCTGCGTGCAAGGAGGGCCGGCCGACCGAACATGCCTTTGGAGCATCTGCACATAGCATGCATCCAACAAATGGTTTTGTACGAAATTTGTCCAAACCTTATCATTTATTTCAAAGAAAGAACAACAGCGTGTACAAGGTAAAATAGAAGTAATCGCTTTTGCACAACAGTTAGTATGGTCTCGTACATGGCAAAATCTAGACACGCAATTCTATGTTCCGGCGAATTAGCATACACGTTTGGACATAGGATACAATACGTTTATGAAGGGATAGATTTCCAAATGCAGATACTTTACAATGTAGTCAGTTTATTAGTTAACCTCTTCCATACAAAAGGACGCAACGCAAGTTAAGTGCGGTTATATCCGGAGTGTTTTTTTGGAACCTTGCTACCAGAATTACTATAGATTTTCAAGACGAATATTTGCACATTATCGAGTCAACCAGAGATTGTCAAAGAGTAAGAATTTCCAAGATCAAGAATATTTTCTATAAAATCAAGATAAATATAGGGAAAGGAAATAATGTTCCTATGACTGGGCACCAATTTTCAATTACAGCTATGGCCAGGGCTGTTTCGAAATCGGTGGAGATTTATTTATATATGCATGCAATGTGCGCAACTTTCAATACATACGACTCCTCTCTCATCCCAACAAGGGCCTTCAAGATCATTGTTTTCTATTGCCAACTATTTGTTATTGCTAACAGACTGTACTGTTGAAGTAATGTTTATTATTTTGGCGACTGGTTTGGCAGTTATCTACTTCGGTATTCTCAGAAATGGTTCATCTCATATAGATTTCTGAACTTGTGAATATAATTATTCAGTTTCCTCCCAATTCAACCAATAATCAATCAAATGTTACTTAATACTTGTATTATTCCAGCAGGTCAAAATTAACTCTCCTTAGTAAGCGACAAGAAGCAGAAAAAAATATTTTCGGGAACAATAGGTCCTGTTATGAGAAAAATTCATCTGGTGTTTAATAGGATCATCCGTTTAATATATACATAATGTGAATATTAGGGAGCATGTAACGCATTATGTGTGCAATTTCTTGGGACGTTCCTTTGTTGAACGTGTTAATGTCCGTAATTTCAACTTCGAATTCCCAAACTAATATATTAGAAAAATCATTTCAGTTTCGTCTAGCTCAAGTGTACAACAATCTATCACGTTCACTAGGAACCTTCATTGCGAAGAAAACTGTTTCAACATGACAAATTATTTGGATTTTAAACATATTTTTACCGCTCTAAATAACGTCTAACAGCTAATTGGGCGCTGGTTAGTCCTTTGTAAGTAATGTTTCTATTCAATTAAAATATGTGTTGTTTCCTATTTAACTGGTTGGGTATAACTTAATTACTTCTAAATAAGTCTTAGACAACAGTTATTGTTTAACTGGAAATATATTTCACATTAAATTGTTTGCTATTATATTCGAATGATTTCTATATTACATATATGTATGGCCTTATGATTCGGTTATTAATGGAATAAATATAAATGCAATAAAAACAATAATTTGGTAAATCTACAAATTACCGTGCATTCTAGTACAATTTTATTAGTTTTTTTTTGCTGTTAGTAGCAGTAAGAAATGGAAATAACTTTTTTTTATCAATGTATTTTTTTTATTGTATAGAAAATTTAATTTTTTTTTATATGACTAATTGGTTTTGAAGATGATAGACCATAAATGATCTCCGTGCTCATTCACGCATATGTGGTACTTGATCAAAAAATTGTTCATTGCGGGATCACCTCAATCATTGCTTTAATGGACATTAACCCATAAAAAAAGTCGGGTACAGTCAGGTCAGGTGACATTGGGTTGATTTAACATAATCAGTCTGGGTATGTGTGCTGTTGCTCCATCTTGATGCGTCTTCGGTGCAGTTCTGTGTAAAAAAAAAAACTCCTTCAACATCTTTAAATAATGATCCTCATTGACAGTAGACAGTAGCGCGATTCGTGCGCCACCCTGTACCAGCATTCGTCGGGGCGACTGGTGATTCCGTTTAAATGGTCGATTCTCTGAAAGAGAACTATTCCGAATACAAGTATTTAAATATTACGGTTGGCATAGCCTTCATCAAACCAATCACATAGCTATTAAAAAGTTGCAAGCATCATAATTTGCTAAAGAAACATCAAATCAAATCGATCAAAACACAACCAACATTAATAACAATAAAAACGGTGTAACTAAAAATCGAGCTGTGTGAAACACTAAGCACTCCATCTGCTGCCACAGTACACTAATATAATTGGAGCGCCTAGTGGATTGCAGACTGAAATGCAAATTATTATTTACAGCGAACGGAACAAAACACCGTGAAAATCTACCAAACAGACGAAAGAGAAACTAACAACACCTAAAGCATATAATCATCCTCTTTAACGTCTAGGCAGTTCCATTTTCTTTTTATTTATTACATTTCCTCGCTCCTCCTCATCGTCCACAAGTTCGAAGAAAGAAAGCACATAGAAAATCGATTTGTCACTACCGGAAGCAATTGCTGTGAGCAATTATATCACACTAGAGTATTTACTTTGTTTACACCATTTCTGAGCTCAATTATAGGTTTTGTGCTCCTCCATTGTTACAATTTGAAATGGTGTTGTGGCCCAGCCGTTCAATCACTGCAAATCACAAATTGATGATAACAATGTTTCAACATTGTTAAGCTATTACTCGACATTGCAGGAACACATTTGATTTGTATGAAAGTGTACTTCTTAAAGTCTATAGCAATGTCAGAGTAGAAGATCGAACTGTTATTTACTGGCGTGCTGTAATGGACAGTGGAATTACAATTATTTTATTACCACAGACAATTTTAACAAAAAGCAAATATTAAACTGTCATCATCATATTTTTAATGGCACTAATAAGTATAAAACATTAAAGAATTCCTTTTAAGAGATTTTTTATTATCTTAAACCATCTTCCATTTCATTATTCTAGACTACTTGAGTTGCCTTCCCTACCGGAAATTTAATGCTATCTATTTATTAATATGTTTGTCTGTAGTAATGATGAGAATATAGCAGGAGCAATCGATCATCCAGCTTGACAATCCGACAAGCTGTAGCATTTGGAATACCCATCAAGTTTATTTTATGTTCATGTGTTCATGTGCACGGGTGCAAGTGTAGTTATAGGTATGTGAAAATTTAGATAACACACACGTTAGAACGGACTATTTGCATAGTAAATATTGTTAGTTTTCAAGGCCGGCGACATTGGAGATGAATTTGTGTTCAAACTGTTCGTGTGCTTTGAACGTTTGCCGACATGCCGATCAAAATGGCAAACACGTGCTAAACGAGAGGATGCGGCACAAGAAGAAATTCGTCTTTGATATACGAGCACTGGAACTTTGTGGTTTGCATTTAGCATCATCATGCTATCCCATTTGTGGGTTGCTTTAGCATAAGTAGTCAATTTACCATTAACAAATTATTTGTATTTGTTGTTTTGTTCAGTCAAGCGGCGGTAACAGAACAATGAGTTTTTCCTACTTCTTTAACATAGCTAATTTCTTGCAAGATCTACATATCTCCAAATTATCTATATTTGTGCTAGATTGATAAGATCAAAAATGATTTTGACGATTTTTGATTATATATTCTAGTAAAGCTTATTATGAAAAAGGAAAAAATTTAGATCCAAAATCGATACAATTTTCCAACAATGTTCCCTTCAAATTTTGATTTGTACATATCTGATGACAAGACACACCAGTCTTTGTTAGCTACTGACATCATTTCAAAAAGGTTATGACATTTCCTTATCTCAAAACGAATCTTGATTTAAAAAAAAAAAAAAAAAAAAAAAAAAAAGGCACTTTAAAGAATAATATCTCAAAAGGCGTACCACTATTTCCTGCTTTTGTTTTCTGCGCATACATGGCTCCATCAGTTGATATCAACATGTTTAAATTCCATAATGGAATCTTTAAGCTTCAGGACGAAAGATAATTATATATATTTCCAGCCATACATAACAAGACATAACATAACAATTATATTTATCACATTTAACATTTAATTTAACCATTTCAAAGCTTCTGAGACCTTTTCTTTCCGTTTTCTCTTTCCACACGTCCTATTAGTCCTTTTCCTAAACAATGTCATAAAAGTGCAAGACTGTCTCTGTCCAATTTTCGGCACAAAACACAAATAATGTTATCTCGGGTTTTTTCAAAATACTTTTCTTTCTTTTCACAAAAAAAGGCCGATCAAACTGTCTAAACATTTTCAAAAAATATGTTGTGGAAAAGAGGAAGTGAAGCGATTAATAATTTTGCTGCCATTGTTGTGATTTTATTAAGCACATCCGCAACATATTTATATATGTAGAATATTTTATGTCGAAAATTTGACATTGATATGCACTTTTGTTAAATTGTTTTAATTAAAAGCACATATGAAAATTAAGGGCTCTTGTCTTTAGCAATACTTTATAAAATTCCCAGCACTGCAAATTTATAAAGGATTTAAATAACCTATGTGTACAATTTAGGAAATTTTTTGGAAATTCTTAAATAAAAGACAAAATGGACCTGTTAAAATTTGAAATAAGACGTTACACTCAATTGGTGCCATCATTTGTAAAGGAGTCTACTTCAAAAACAGGTTTGCAGTGTGTATGGTTGATTGATTTTTTTTTTGTAATAATATGATAATAATAATATATATAAAGGGTAGAAAATAAAAAAAATGTAGGCACGCTTTTCGAGATATTATTCTTTAAAGAAAATTTCTCAATTTCGCATAGTCTTGGTTCAATTTAACGGAGGCAGAAGCAATAATCTTAAAAATGATATAAACAAACATGGCATTCTCTGCTTAAAAAGACATACAAATTAAAATTTTGAGGCACCCATTTTCGGTCTAATTTTTACAGTTACCTTGTAACAAGTTTTGATAGAATACGTAATTCATTATAACATCGGAAATGTTAGGGTTGAAAATATCTGCATCCTTTTCCTTTTAGTCGTCTAATTAGCATCGTGAACGCCATACGGATCGCTTATTTTCAAAGCAGTGTGAGTAAATTTCGTCCAGTTTAGAGACATTTAATGTCCACCATTTTAGCCGATTCAAAAATATGAAGAGATCGAACATGAAATTTGATTACATGACAATATTTTACGATTTTATTTAAAACTAGCCAACCCGGCTTTGCCTTCAAATTTCATTTTTATTGGAAATGTTTCATGCCAATCGGTCTATTATTATAAGAAACGCCTATATTTGCAGAAGAACTTAAAATATGTTCACTCAACTGAAATACAAAATTCTGTTTAAATACCGTTAGCAGGAGCAGAAATAATTGCTTTTTAATTTGTGGTTTGTATAGGAGGTACCACTCCCCATTGTCCAATCCCGCCCATTTTTGCAGCAGCACTTAAGATATGTACACCAAACCGATGTACCAAACTTTGTTCAAATACCGTAAACAGGAGCAGAAATATTGGATATTTAATTTATGGTTTGTATTTGAGATACCACGCCCCATTGTCCAATCCCGCCCATATTTGCAGTAGCACTTAAGATATGTACACCAAACCTACGCACCAAATTTTGTTCAAATACTGTAAGCAGGAGCAAAAATAATTGATTTTTAATTTTTTGCTTGTATGGGAGGTACCACGCCCCTTTGCCCAATTGGACCGAATTGTAAATCTAAACCATCCCGGGCACCACCCAGACGCATATACAAAAATTTATGCAAAGCGGTCCAGCCGTTTAGGAGGAGTTCACTGACAACGCCCGTACAGTAGAATTATATATATAAAGATTGAAATGTTCAAACATACATACATTTTTAATTTGAGTAAAATCGGAGGGGAAAAATTTATTTTCGAAACGCCGCCTACTGGATTTAACATATACAAAATGTTAAAATGATGAAACATACATACATTTTTAATTTGAGTAAAATCGGACCATAAATATAAATTTTCGAAATAAGTCTACCCCAGCGCCACCTATCGGCCCCAAACTTCCATTAAAACCTAATCGGGCACCAACCGACCCTATGTTGTGAATATGGCTGCTGTAGCTGTAATCGTTAAGATCTGATAGTCGGACAAACATATGCACGAACGTTTTTATATATTAAGATTACCCATCGTCTCCTCTACGCCGTAAATTTATTTACATTTTATTAATAATTGTCTTTTATAACTGCTCAATTCGGCACCGAAAAAATCGTCTTCCATCAAAATAAATCATAAGGAAATTTCGTTTAATTTAAATTTAATTTAATTAATTTTAAATTGACCAAATTCTATTAAAAATATTGATCGAGGTCCGAATACTTTATAGATGAAAATTTTACTCAAAATTGGTAGTGTTTCATATTCGATATTCTCAAAAATGGACAACACTACTTTCAAAATGAAAGAAGTTTGAGTTCGCATTTTCAGTTTGCGCTCGTCTACCAGCGCATCGCTTATTTGTTTTTTGAAAGATACATTTATTTATGTAACTGAATAGGATAAAGGAAAAACATACTGTTTTTTTTTTTTTGTTTCGTTGTAAGCTAGTAATAACGAGTAAACACAACTTAATTGAATTAATTATTTTCAAACTATAAATTTTTTGGTAATAATTTTACTTGTCAAATTTTTACTTGTTACTGTCATTAATACTACACAATCGCAGCAATAGTCCCACAAATCAAAAAAATGAACAAAAAAAAAAAAAAAACAAATATAATATCGGGAATCGTATATCGTATTTGATACCCAAAATCTAACAACTGGCGGCAACGATCTTGTGATGTAGGGGTTTAAAAATTTTTAGTGTTGTGACGGTATGCTACGAAATGATTAATATGTAGGAATCTTAAGATTTGCAACTGAAATCAATGAATATAAAGCGACAATACCAAAATTTAATATTTGCGATGATAATGTTAATGCCAAATGAAATCCAGACCCAAAGGCACGCGCACTTCTGACCGAAACATTCCCGTTATAACTTTGGCCCAAATTTAGTTTTACCACTAAAAACGGTTGGCATTAATCTGTTTAATTACAGTTTATAATTTCAGTGTAATTTTCTACTATTTTAATTTTTGGTTTAAGATTACAGTTCACTTACAGTACATAAATAATAATGTGGCAAGAATATTCTTTGACTGGCTTATATAATAATTAAACACATATTGTTTCTTTAATTTCCTTAGAAACATTTAAAATGTACCAGATTATTTTGGTAAGAGTGGATGTAGTTGTAGAGCTAAAAAAAAATCTTTGGAATTCAATTAAAAAAAACTTATAACTAAATCTTTGGATATTATTTGGATAGGGATAAACTAAATAAATGGCAAGTTCGAATTTAGAAAACGTATTACGAAATGCGTATATATGGCACATTAATGCAAGCCACGAATGTGCACTTCATTTCTGTTTCATATACATTGAGACGATCTTCTCCAGTATATTTTCTGTGGACTGATTTTTCTCCCTAAACTCGTCCATTACTTTGGAGGGTACAATCCAATTAAGAAATTCCTCTACATTCAAACGCATACGCTCCAAATCTGACAGTTTGGGGTCATCACATGATTTTCTGTTGGCTAATTTAAGTGCGGCGATGACAACATTGTCTATTAAACGCTTCTCAAATCCCAACTGTTTCAGTTTTTGTTCCGAGGATATTTTCTTCAATAAAATCGCCATGAGGAATCTAATGTGCGATAGCGTTTGGAGGTCATTTTGTTGACCATCTTGCGCTTCAGGACTTACTGTGCACCTTTTACACTCATGCTGGTGGGCTTCCAGTTCAATTTTGACCTTAAAGAACACATGGCATCCTTCGCACATGTACGGTTTTAATTGATTATGAATCTTCTTCATGTGAGTCTTTAAGTGGGCCAGCTGCGAGAAAGCCACTTCGTCGTCTTTACACAGCAAACAGTTGAAGGGCTTTTCTCCGGTATGCTTTCTTACGTGCAGTTTAAGAACACTAGAATGGGCAAATGTCTGGCAACAAATCTGCAAAGAACATTGAATCTGCCTATGTAGACCCCAAGTGTGAACTTCTGTCAAAATTCCTTTTTTCTACTCACCCTGCATTGAAAAGGTCGTTCCCCGGTATGCATTCGCATATGAACATTAAATTGGGATTTCTGGGAAAACATCGAGTTGCATATTTCACAAATATGAGCCTTCACATTGGTGTGGGTCTTCATGTGAGCCACCAAGTCATCTTCTTCGATCGGTTTTTTACAAATATTACAATCCAATTGTTTCAACTTGTAGTGCATTTTATGGATGTGGGCCTTTAACAGGACTTCGTTGGCAAAGTGCTCTCTACATAATTCGCAGAAATAGTCTGGAGTTTCTTCATGGCCCTGGATATGAGCTTTCAAATTGGAGGTTGTTGAAAAGCGAGCTGAGCAAATTTCACATTTGAACTGTTTGGGAGCGTCTTGATGATGCGATATCATGTGTTGGTTCAACTAGAGTAAACTTTCGTAATTAAATGGATTCTTGAAAACGTAATGCATTTGGTATATTTTTACCTGGCCGCCTCTAGCAAATCGTTTATCACACTGTTGACAACCATATGGTTTTTCCCCCGTATGTATACGCATGTGCAATCGTAATCTTTCCTTTAGGGCGAAGGACTTCGGACACTCTTTGCAGGCAAATTCCTTTTGTTTTTTATGAGCAGATACTACATGGTTTTTTAAATTGATCTCTTGTCTATAAGCCTTTGCGCACAAGTCGCACTTGTACGGCTTCTCCGCCGTATGTATGAACTTATGTCTACTGAGATCTGATTTTCCGCGAAACTCCTTAAGACAAACTTCACACACATAGCTTTTCCGTGGCCTTTTTGAAGAAGGCTCTGTAAACACTGTAGGATTAACTTTGCATTTTTTTTCTTCTCCAATGCCGAGTTTTTCTTTCCTATTATTTTCGGTGTCATTTTCCGAGCCCAGATCACTTTCCTCATTGTCACTGATAACAACATTCTCCACATTATTCAGCTCCACAATTTCGGGGTCCTGTTCGTCATCTGTTACGCAAAGTTCGTCCAAAATTGCCTCTTCTTCATCCTCATTTAAAAGGGGAAAGTGTTTTTGATTGGCAGGAGGGGACGATAGTGATATACCGCTGTCAGTCAGCACAGAGGACGCATCTTCTTTAGATATCGACCGACGACTACGTACCATGTTCAAAGTTATTTATTGATATTAAAAGCAAATTTCAAGCGAAACACCTCCACCGATAATGCGAATTACTATTCAAGTTATTAATTTAATTAATTTAACCAATTATTTACAATTGTTTGGAATACATACCAACACCTTAGTTATACTTTTTAGATACTTTGAATAACTGCAAAAGAAAATTTAAATCAGAGATAACTTCATCCAGATTATCATGCAGAAAAAAGCTATTTCACAACGTCAACCAAACATTTAATGTAAAAATGATGTCTTGAAAAGTACTGTCAAGCTGAATGAGTGATTTCACTTTATTTTCATTTTCCACGCCTATACGTTTCTGAACGATAAAATGGTTCTTTATCTGTAGTGTTTTTCGACAAATTTTAAAACAGTTGTGTCAACACACGACACAGCGCTCTTCACATATCAGCTGAATGTCGTCAAGTCTTCAATTAAAATGAATTAATTTTTTTGTAATAGACAAAGTGTCCCAATTCTTAGGCGCGCTTAAGAGCCCTTATCAAAGGTAAGTGTATCACAGCTACATGCGTTCAAACACGACCTCCATTTCCTCCTCCTCACCGAGTGGAAACAAACAAGAGCAACGACAAAAGATACATACTGACAAAGTTTGCTTCCTTAGTCTTTTGTTTGTACGTAGAGCGGCTTGGGACGATGACACGTTTATCAAATTAATTATCTTTGAAGG
Organism: Philornis downsi; assembly: GCA_019455685.1. Classification (NCBI taxonomy): domain Eukaryota; kingdom Metazoa; phylum Arthropoda; class Insecta; order Diptera; family Muscidae; genus Philornis; species Philornis downsi. The sequence goes on from JAHXMU010000172.1 coordinate 16,353, forward strand.
CTTTTCACTGCAGATAGCCGCAGAGATAAGGGGACTTTATCAGGGTTTCCACTGATAACAGAGGTAACAATGACTTAATTTGACTGTATTCCTTTACATTTATACAGTGTTTCGTTCACAGTTCTTAGTTTTCTGCACCCGTTGCAATATTTTCCAGTTACTGTTCTCGTTTGCTGAATTTTTTTTGTCTTAATTTCAATTTGAATTGAGCTGGAGACGTCCGTCGTCTGTTTCGAAACTGATTTCATTATGGCACCTATTTAACATATGGAAAACCGAAGTACGAAAATAAATAACTGAACGAATTTCAAATTAAGCACACAATAGCGGCAACAGCAACTACAACAATGCCAAAGCGACGAATATGAAGTAAAGAAAACAAATTGTGAAACATGCTCTTCTTTGACAGAAGGGTAGATATGGGAGGGGGTAGTAAGTAATGCGATGAAGTATAAAAACGAAAGCAGCAAAACTATTGGCGGCGATGAATGCAAAGACCACTCACACATGCGATGGCTTTATTCTTAATAAGTAAATCAAAACAAAAAGAATTATAAGTATGGCAAACCCCTGTATACCAGGCCACAACCACACACTTATAGCGTGTCGTATGACGTGCGCAACAACAACGGCAACAAAAGTAAATCAGATGTCACTAGCAGGGCTGGCAGCGAGACCATGCCACATTGGAACGACCAGTACTGTGTGACTGTTGTGCATATGTATAGCAGATGTTAATTGATGTGCAGTCTTCGGTGGCCATCGGATTTGCCGACGACCCATGTGAAAGAATAAACGGGTTTGAGACACTCCCTTAAGCGACACTCCACCACCATCAATCACTTTAGCCCGATGAAGAACTTTTCCCGTGTGTGCAATGCTCTGGGAAATTGGATCTTACTATGGCCTATGTACGGCTGAGCAAGCCCCCACCTAGAAATCTGTTCATATACAATCAATGATTCCATTCATTGCTGATAATCAAAGCGAAGAATTGCGGTAGACTACTGTTTATTTTGTTTCATACTAGCTAACAATAAACTTAGTCGCAGTTCATCGTATTATTAGGGAAAATCTAAACAACGGTTTCCCCCCTCAAAACTTATGTTCTTTATCAAATCCATTGCAAATTGAAGGTAGAACCAGGTGCTACTGTGCGATGACTTAAGTGACAAACAGGCAATCTAACTGCAAAGTTTGTGACCGTAGTCTTTTGAATTTCTGTAGGCAGTTGTGTCCATTGGTAGGTGCATTATCATTTAGAATCATAAATAATTTAAAACTGAACAGAGGAATAACATAAACCAACCTCCACCGTATTTGCTACGATGATAAAGTTTTTCCAGGAATGGAAGTACAAACAAAATAACGGGGCAACTTACCAACTTCCTCAGTTATACAGTTTCAACCCCTCGACCATCCAACCCAAATACGTAAAAAATGCGAACTTATTTTTGTCTGCCTGCACCTTGGCACCGAACATTTGGTCTTATTTGTTAACTAGAAAAAACAAGAAACGTTGATTCTTATGAGAAAATTAAGTGCAGGAGGGAGGGGGGCCATTCTCACCCGCTATCCTAACGAATTGGCGTTTTGATTTTCCACGGTCATTTCAATAAATACGGAGCAAAACATTCTTTTCAAACGTTTACTTATCTACACAAACGCGCATTACGATCACTTCACACACATAACATAATGAAAAAATAGTTAAATGAATTAAAATTAAAGAATTTGTTCACAATTTACTTAACCTACACATAACGGCTCTTTCCAATTGCGCTCTCCCGACTACGCAGCGAAATGGAAATGCACAGACAAGAAATAATGAAAACTGGCGACTAGTGCTGGAAAACGTTAGGACCATCACCGATTGCCATTGAAAGTTACAGTGTTGCGAAGTGGAAAATCGAAGCTATTACTTTATGCTATGTCTATACAGGACTTGTTGATGAAATTGTTTTCAATGACGTTTTAGGCATCCAAGCTTGGTAACAATGCAGAGGCAAATGTAAAGGATTTTTGTCTGAATAATTGTTCTCTGCCTTAAGAAGGGGATACTCAAACAAATAAATTTTTCATATTTGGTCAAATTTTAGGATGACGTTTAGCAGTTGTCAGTCTAGGCCTACTTTTATGATTTTTCCCCCCATGAAAGTTTCTTTAAAGTGTGAAACATATTGAAACAACGATTCCCATGTGAACGAACTCAGTTCAAGACTATAAATAGAGTTAAATTTGGCAGATTTACCTGACAGTCTGAATTCAGTTTTAAACTAAGTTCTCAAGTGAATACAGTTGACTTACTCTGGATTTTTCACAAATTGTTTAAAAGCCAGCTATAAATGCGAGCACGTAACTGGTTAGTACAAAAAGTATTGCGGATAATGTTCTTCTGTTCATCAATTGCAATGTAGATAACGTCCCTTCTGTCGTTCTATTTTCGTCTTTTTTTTTTTTTTTTTTTTTTGAAAAATGATTTAGAAATTGAGTATTTCACTCAAAATTATCACTTTGCGAGTGATATGATTGGCCTGTTATTTGTCGTTATTCACATATACCCATATTGAAAAAAAACACGAGCTCTGTCTTGTTTTTTTTAAGGGATGACGCATTAACAGACCGATCGAAGAGATTTAACCCTATTTGTGGTCAATTTGCATAAATTTTCATACTGAACATTTATCAATTTTTGTAAACCGGGTTAAATCTGTCAAACCAATCTGTTTGTGTGGCATCCCCTTTACTCTATGGGTACTTTGATATGGACAAGCATTTGAGATTTGCCAAAATGTAAGGTTATTGTGCAATTTTGGTACATATTCAAGTACCATCTCTGTGATACCATGCTTGGTTCGCTGTCAAAATTTTATGTTCCATTCCATCCCATACCTATAAAATTAGGGGAAGCGTTGCTGCACACGCCGTACTGACCACGATTTATTTACATTTTTAACAAACTCTATTAGTCTAAAAGGTAACATAGAAAACGTTTCAAGCTTCGATAGAAATAAAATCATTCCAAGTCTTACTCGATGTAGCAACAAAAAAAAACATTACTATGGCCGGTGTATTGTTTGAGGACATTTTCAATGTGAAGGATATGGATCCCGAAGGCAAGAAGTTCGACCGTGTTTCCAGATTGCATTGCGAATCAGAGTCTTTCAAAATGGACCTGATATTGGACATCAATTCGTGGCTTTATCCCATGGAATTGGGAGATAAGTTTCGCCTAGTCCTGGCCACCACACTGAGAGAAGATGGCTGTCCCGACACGGGCGAATACAATCCCCTGGAACAGGAGGGCACAAGAGCTGATAGTTTCGAATACGTTATGTTTGGCAAAGTTTACCGTATTGAAGGTGATGAAGCCCATAATGAAGCATCTTCGCGACTCTCTGCCTACGTTTCCTTTGGCGGTTTGTTGATGCGACTGCAAGGCGACGCCAACAACTTGCATGGCTTCGAAGTGGATCAGCAAATGTATTTATTAATGAAGAAATTGGCATTTTGAACCTGCTTTTACCATTATAGGTCTAGTTCGTATACAAATATTTTTAATAAATTGTTTTTATGCAATTAACGCTCTGGGAAATTCTCAATCAATTGCTTTGGATTCGCGAATGCCGCTTCTAAGGAATTGCCCATTCATCGATTATTTATAGCGCAGAATTGCACGGAAATTTTAGTGAGTATGTAGATCGGTGTCGCCATTATCTGGTTTTCCTACCTAAATGGTAAGAAAATTTAGCAAAATATATACCTTGTTTGAATTCTCAAATAAATTTTTTCCTGGGGTAAACGACTCTATATACACATATATTTGTTGGTTTATTGGTTTATTGTTTAGGCTAATAAACCAGTAAGCTCCTTTCTAGAATCGGACAGAACAAATTTTGAAAAGCAAATAGTTTCTTTGGACCAATTCTAGTTTTTTAGACACGGTGCATCGAAAAAGGCCCAAATTGTTAGTTTTTTCGACTAACAACAATTTGCTTATGATAGGCGGTAAATATCATTCGGTGCAATGGTATGCACCGCATGTACAAAGCTCGAAAGTTATTATATTCAGAATTCCGAAAACACATCTATCAACGAAGTACAAATGAATGGTCAATTAACGAAGGGGTGTTAGGTGTTGTTATTTTAAAAATACATTTCGCCCCCAGAAATTCGGGTAAGGTAAATGATAGTGGCTTTGTTGAAATATCTTTGGTATTCACATATCTTGTTAAGAATGAAAATTTATAATCAGCTAATATTCGTTAAGAACTCTGCTTATTAACCAAAATAATAGTTGGTTTATTTTGGAGGCTATTGAAAGTATTCTAATAATTTCTCTGCCACTTGGCTTTCTTTGTAGCTTTCGATATTGAAATATAGGCATTGGCTGCTGCCGCTTCTGACAAGTCATCCATTCCAGAGAGATATTCTTCCGCCTGCAGATCATTTTCTTATTCGCTGTTTTACCCATGTAGCATGATCGACCCCAATCAAATTCGCATTAAAATTCTGAATGTTGCTAACCTCAAATTGTTGGCCTATAGCAATTGCCTACCCCGAAAACTTTTATGCCAATATGACCACATAAGCTGATATGTAAAGTAAACGTTCTGTGAGTTTTTACATTTTTAATTGTTACCAATAGTTCCATGGTACAAAGTTTCGAATAGCTGACATCCATGTGAGATTTTGCAAATTTCTTTGTATGATGTGATTGGGAAAATTAGTAATTCTCAGTATGTCCATTGAAATGGGAATTCCCAGTATCTTTCATTGCGGAATTGAATGAAAATGTGATTCCAATGTACTTCAACTTGTCTGTTGTTGAACAAGTTGCAATGATGCCATCAAAGTAGATGACGATGCAACCATACCCTCAAGTATTTTTTTACAGTGCAAGCGAGGATCATTTGGAATGTTTAAATTAGATTCTTCCGATAAGTCATGATAGTCATTGGCAGAAAGCTGTTGGTGCAGCCTTCTTAAACGTTGGTGACTAGAATCTTCAGCGAATCTTACATAATTTCACTGAAACCATTTGGAATCGTTGGCACAAGGTAAACGTAACAATTGGGGAATGCATCGCGAGATTCCCCAGGCGAGAATTTCAGAGTACTTTGTCCGGTTTCATTTCTCTTCTTCCCAGGAATTTCTGTAAATTTTGTATGTCAAATGATATGAATTTATTGCACAAAACTAAATAATTTGTAATCTTCATCTTGATCTTTCAACAGATTTGCCCTAGATATTAATAAATGTTTGATGACTACGGTAAAATTGTATATCCACTTACTTTGTTACAGGCCCTCTATAGACATGGTAGACATAATATTGGACATAATATGACCGATAGCGTCCGGAGGGAGGTACTAATTTCAGAACTGCTTTTATTTATGTTTCAGCGCTTCAGTACAGACAGAATTTGTTTCTAAGCAATCTACATGGTTCTGAGGATCTTCAAATGCAACAATATTACGAAAACATCTCACATTTTTCGAAAAATTAGTTCTTTTTAATCTCACTCATTTCCACGCTCAATTCTATTTTGCTGAATAAATGCATACTTGAAAATTTCAGAGGAATCGTTTTTTATTACTAAATGACAAGCAGAGCAAGTCTTGTGTAAGACTTTGATAAGCTACAAAATTTGACATCATCAATGAATATACCTCTTATGCCAAATCGCTGGCACGGCGTAATATTCTTCAATTTTTGTGAAAATATTTTTCTCACACAACTATTTCTTTTGAATTTTATGAACGTTTGTTATACTGTTTCAGCTAAACAAATGAGAGTAGAGCTTTTTCTTTATGTAGGGCTTTTCTATGAGCTATTATGGATGACAAAACACTAAATGCAAGTCAAGAATCCAGCAACTCTCCTAATCACAAAAATTAACATTAGCGGCGGTTGGGCTCCTTTATCGTGTTATGATATATAGATCTTCAGTGATGTCGCTTAGCCATCTCGACCACCAGTGTTGTCTCTTCATTATCAGCTTGTAATTTACTGTTATAACTATTATAATACTGAATTTAATCCGATAGGTAGTTAGTGGAAACGAAAAATTTATATTAATGAGAACATTCCGTACATAGCTCATCATTTACATTAAAATTGATTTCTAATTCTAAAACGTAGTGAACATTGATAGATATACATTTGTATTTTACAAAATTATTCCTTATTAATTATCACTTATTGTTGTTTCCATCTTTTGAGCAAAGACTATTTGGCCGCATTCATTTATTTCATCTTCTAAACGACTCTTAAGAAAGGGGGGGAGGGGTAACTTTGCACTTACCTATAAAAGAATCTTCATTTCATGTTTTTTCATTATATATTCTAGCGAGAAGAATTATTAGGATTTTTGATTTACACATTCTTTTAAGTGGAAACAGTTTGAACGCTATTAGGCTCTGTTAACAACTGTATGAGATGCAAAATTATAGCTCCAGAAGCAGCTCTATTCATGGTTAAATGGGCATTTAGTAATATCGTGTATTACAGGTAAATGTTTCAAAACAAATCTATTGCGTGTTTATGTAAAGGACATCTTTTCACAATGACTTCACTGCGAAAAATATATTTCATTTTCACACTTCGCTCACTTTTGCGTGAACGAACTTCTACGCTAGGCGTAAAGACAAGCATATAATGTGGAGAGGGTGCGGTAAAGTCTATAGCTCTCAAAATAAAAAGATCTTTATAATTTCAGAATTTTAAATTAATTTATAATACTAATGGTTTGCCTATGAGAAATCGAACTTAAGCTGATTATTTAGAGTTATCAGCGAAACCATATTAACGAATACATAGACGACGTTGACGATTTATTAAATACGTATAAAACTATCAGATTCTAGGAACATCTAAATGTGAGGATTTCGACTTTCTAAGCAAGTTCCTCTCCCCCCTAGGAGACTGTTTTACGTACTATTGTTTAGTTTAACAAATTGATGTTTGAATTTCCGGGGAAAAGTTGATCATTAAACCGCCACGAGTGTAGTAGATGTGTGTAATGGGTAATGAGATGCTCAGCGTTTATTCGTTGTATTGTATGTTTACAGATTTCCACAGGCAGACACACACACAAACACACAGATAGACACATTCAAAGGCGTCGATTGTTTATGAATTTCTAAACAATTTTCACTTCATTTTCATCTTCATAGGTGTCGGCATCTAAGGATGAATGTATCCATGTACGCACCATATCATTCAGTATGCTTGGTTGTTTTTTATTAGCCAGAGCTTCCAAACTAGTGTTTTTGGCTGGAGAAAGAAGGAGGGAAGAATAGAAAGAATGCTTGGTCTTGTTTTCATTTCCAATAGGCACCGCACAGCAGCGAGAACAAGTGAAATGTTTACAAGGTGCGAAGAAATTTATTAAACAAAACAAATGTATATATTTAGATTTTAATATACACAAATCGAATGCTTCACTTCATTCCGTCCATAGGAAATCATACGAATCTGCACTAGTAAGACCCCCGAGACGAGTATTGGCAAGAAGACTGTATCCTGTAACCACTTTAGCTATTTGCTTTTGCGACCAATGCGACGTAACTCTGACAACTTTCGACCTCACTGCAAGGGTAAATGGGATAACACATTTATCAAACATTCACTTGACATACAGTCACCTTTCCCGATAATAAAAACGAATGTGAACCACACTGTTTTCCTCAATATCTAACCCGCAAATAATGTTATTAATTTTATTGTCATATTGTAATACAAAGCCACACATTTGGTTGTACAGTGTGAGAGATAGGTGTAGATACGATAAACTCCCTATATATATTTTAGGCATATTAGACTATCCCAATAGAAAAAGTTACAAATGTCCCTCTCTTAAAGTGAATATTTCCTTCCAATCCAATTGTCTGTTTTCGTGAGCTGGACCATTTTCAAAATAGCTCAATGAATTGGCTTTTCTTTGACGAATAAGACCGATATTCTACTTCTGGCACAAGTCGTCAGATGTAATAGACATACGTTAGTATCTGATTTATGCATGACAGTTAGTTTACACAATTTTTGTGCAGATTTTTAACAATTTTTCACCGTAAATTCAATTTTAGGATATTAGTACAATGATATTTTTTACTGCTACACTGGACTACACATGTTTGTGTCGTGTGCGGTCAGTGTATCAGAGCATTTATCATTTATGCAAACTATCATTAAAATTACATTTTAGCAGAATGATATTCTTGCAGCGCCGCCGAATCCTTAAAGGTTAAAGAAAATTATTCAAATATTTCTTGTTCGGCAACGCAGGTTATTGTATTCCTCATGTTATACAATTATGTTTGCATAGGTTGACGGTTGACTTTTATCTTTAACAGTTAAGCCTACAACTTGATTTGTATACTTAATGATTTGATTGATTAAACCCATTAAGGGACGGCGAAGGAAATGAGTAGAAGCGAAAAATATGTTTGCAATGGTAAATTAAAACGGAATATAGGATGAGGAAACGCTAAAACTCTGCACAAAATCCTCAATACGTATCTCGAGTGTGAAAACTAGTTGACTTCTTAACGCCACGGTAACACCTCTAACTTGGCTGGCATCTAAGACAACCAAAGTGTAACCGTAAATGAGGTGATGGCCGTGACGGCTTTGGTTTTCAAAAGTAGAAATGCGAAATATTACATTGGTGTTGTTGCATCAAGATTATAATGGGATGCATATCCTCACCGTTTCTCTATATTCATTACATTTAGCACCGTGTACACATTTTTCGGCAGAAGCATGCCTTGAAGAAGGGAATTATTTGTAATTTCCTCAAATACAAATGGAAAATCTCATTTTAATTTAGAATTCTCCAAATACATTTTTAATTCTTATTCTTCATTCCTCATTTCATGGGGAATTTTCTCCATTTTAATTGGGAATGACGTAGAGGAGAATTCGGCAAGTATGAATTCATATGTTCGAACACAGTGTAATCATTCTTAGTAAAAATACTTTATTAAAGAATTTCGTCGATCTTAACCCATTGGCGAAGCCTTAACCAGTTATTCTGAGAATCCATTCGCATTAAGGAACTTTGCCTTCAGCAAGTCTATTCTTTTCAACAGTCGCTATCGTGTATCCATGTTGCACTGTGTAATCGCTATTTTCGATGTGGCGTTTATGTTTAAGTATATTTCCACCCTGAGGATTTGAGGAGAATTGCAGTGAACGAAACGGAAACTATCAATCGTCATGAACGCGTGTCGGCAAAACGCTCGTATGTGGGTGGTTACATAGTCGAGCCTTTATGGCTTCGTAAGCGGTGTGAAGTTCTATGTTTAAAATCATTCTCACTCTCTAATGGTTTTCTTCGTCTTCTCCTCTTTTGTGCAGCGGAATGAAATAAACGTGCACATGATTTTCTCCATAATTTTAGTGTTTCTTCTCTTCTCGGCGTCTTTGAATAAGTGCTACGGGGGTGCTGGCGTCTTGCACGACCGATCCAACGATCCTGCGCATCTTCATATTTAGCGTTGCCCCGCTCATTTGTTTATTTCGCTTGGCTGGTGATGCTCAGCTCATTGCCAAAGACAAAACAAGTGAGAAAATTTCATCATGTCAGCTCTTTCCAACTAATGTGGAACATTTTGAAATATTTGAAAAAATATTGAAATGAAAAACAAAAAAAAAAAAAAAATGGAAATCGGAAAAAACGAAATATACAAAAAATCAACGATTCTGCAAGTTGAGTTTTCTAAAATTTTGGAGTGTGGGTGCAGTGCGTCGCGACGCGTTTAGCAGTTCACACCAGCTAATTTGCTTCTCTTGTGGTTCCTCCTGATTCAGTTAACGCCGCCTGCAGACACACATTCGTTAGTGCCAACCTACATATATTTTTGGAAATGAGTCTATTTTTATAACGGACGAAAGGAAAAAACGTCATTCTGTGATGTGAACAAGCCGTAAAAGATATGCAATTAAAAAAAAAAAAACAAATCCTAGTGAAAGCTTACAAAAGTTCTTTAGTGTAAGTAAAACGTTTAGTTTGGATGTCAGCATACTATGTTGTGACGACATGTAAGTACTCACAGAATTGTATCGTATCGTATACCACCAGCAGACACACACACACGCGCAGCCTCGCACGTCCTGACATAGGCCTCAGGAGTCCAGGCATCAGAACATACCACAGGTAGCAATATTATATTGGTCCATTCATTTTGAATATCTCGTCCTGGGCCTAGATGCAGTGTCTTGTACGCACTCCGTACTCTGCACTCTGCGGTTCCACACAGTTTACATATAATTTGGCCAACAATTAATTGTCAACATTTCATGGCAAATTACCCTTGTCTTCACATTCAAGTGTTGCACTGACACCCTTCGACAATGTGAAGATTTTCATAATTAGTCAGTGCAAGTAAAACTCATTTACGTGAGTATCAATAGGATTGCCAGTTGAAATAACATCATATAATACACCTAGGCTCGAGCCCGAAGGGATATCTACGATTTCAGATGTCAAGACTCTTTGGCGGAAATAGAAACTGAAATGGAAGCACGGATCCCCTTCCTACATTGGCATCAGAAATGACTGCTGGGCTAATAAAAATGTTTATGTTTGTTCCCATTGTACGAACGCAAATGCAAAAGATCAAAAAGCTAGAAAAGTGTTGTGTTCTTTGAGATTGTTAACATAACCATCCTCAGAATTTTATGCTTTCCTACACTTGTGGCGAACAATCATAACATTTGCTGAGATCGCGCCGTTAGCGAGACGTTCGAGAGGGGGTGGTCGACCCAATAGAAGCAGGTTTCATTTCATTTGTTTCCAGTTAAAAATAGTATCATGAACTCTTGGCCATTCTGAGTTATGATATTTTGTGGGATGATGCCATACTAGGAGGGTGTTCCTCTGATACGCATTTGGGAATATGTGTCTACACACATATCACACATATTTGTACATAGATCACATGCACGCTTTGGCATACACATACATAATTGTGTATGGAATGCGGTAGTTCTTGAATATAACATACTGTAAAATGTACAGGGAAGTGTTAAAACTTTAACTTTAAAACTTTCACTCAATAGCAACCCACATATATGTATATACGAACAGGCAAATGTTCATTTATAAAATGTCCAAACTATTTGAAATTCATTCATCCATTTAGCAAATAATTATTAATTTTCGAATTCACCGTACCACTATCACTAATGAATATGACGAATATACATTCCATTTGCTTTACAGCATTTGAAGTTCAGGTGTAGACAACTCAGGACGTACAACGATGTCACAGAGGAAACTGATGCAATTTGGAGAGTAGAAAACGTTTACGAAAATTAGAATTTTGTATTCTAATAATAGGCGAACAACAACGAATTGAGTCAAATAATAAACATTATGCATTTATACTAATTAGTGGACACAATATACATAAGTATAAAATTTCATTTATTATATATCAAAAGAATACTAATTAGCAAACTAATTACTACAAATTTTTCAAAGCGCTACAGATTGCAGCAATCTAAATTCAATCGTAGTGGCCCAGCTTCAGAAATTAGTCGTTCGTTTGATTTTATTTGTCAATAGTTTTTGGGCCTGTGCATATAATGTAATATATGTATATGGAGTCAAGGCTCGCTAATGTATGGTAGTGTTATCAGACCAGTTAATGTATATATTTTTTACTTTACAGCTGAGCGAAAGTTTTAAATTCGCCTATTTACCAATACAGAAAATATGGTATTTTTGTATTTGTTGTGCTAATAATACTAATTTGAGGGAAGAATTTTTCATTTTTGACAGCGCTGCGGTTTAGCAATAGATCTTTCCTCAGTTATAGTTCACAACATATAACGATATCTTTATAAATTTGCGAGAAGTGCACTAAAGCTCTCATCCTCCATTTGTAATAAAGTTGCTCCCCAGACCTTCCACTGCTAAGTTGAATAAGTAGTAATCGTTACGGTGCTGACCAGAGGCAATAAAAAAAAACGACTAGATTGGCTCGATAAAAAGTTTCAAATGCATTCCTCCAAAAATGAAAAATGACATACATTAAAGTAGTTCCCAGTATATTATAGATCTGGACGGTTACCAGATGACCTGGACCATTTTCGACATTGTTCCTTGTGATCCTGATGTATATATATATGTAAATATGATGGAAATACGTCAGAGGTTATCTGACATATTACATTTTTTGCGCAGATATTTTATAATATCCTTATCATATTTTATATATCTGGTATATTTTCCGTCGTATGCTCTATTTTAGAATACCATAGGAAAGCTCTTGACTCCTGTATAATACTTTAGTAGCGGAAGCCTTTTGTATAGCCTCGTGTCATTCACAATACGTTCAGTTTACAAATCAAGAGCCAATCTTATGGCACATCGATACATTTTCACCTTTTTTGGATCCGTCGAAGTTGAGACACTTTAACATTCATGTTTAAATGATGCATGACAAAAAAAAAAAAAAAACACTACTCGTATGCAACAAATTATATGACCTGAAATTCTCGAGCCGATTATTAACTAAACTACAAAAAGGATGAATGCATAGTAATAGTGTGGTGTGCCAAAATGGAAACGTCACATTTACACGATTTGGCGCCAACAATCTTTGTGAATGAATATGTATGCCCGTCAAACACTTACTCACTGGCACCATGCAGATGTAGAATGTTAGATAGACGAACCTATTCGTGGTGGTCTTCACGTATGGCCTGAGGAACAGAGTGGCATCATCATACCTCCGTATGGACGATAATGAGGGGATTTCTTAGCGAAATAGTTAATTATGACAGACACATAGAGATCTTCAAGAGTAAAATTTGATGTTCTATTTCAAGTAACGTTGCCAACATTTCTAATTTTTATCATCAACATGTGCATATTCTTATATACAGATACAGTACATACATAATTCTTTCTGCACACAATAATGACAATGTTAATACGTACGAATGACCGATATTCTACTTCAAGCAGTTGAATGAACAATGGACAGATTTTTTATTTCGGAAATTAATTGAAAAAGTAACCAAAAGAACAGAAACCTATAAATTTAGTAAAAAAAAAATGCTATAAATCTGTGGAAACTTTTGATCGAATTGTTGTATCCGCCCAAACAGAAACAGATGCAAATGCATGAGTATTATTAACACCCATTTGTACGTATACGAGTACATACATGTACACTTGACTATGTACATACGAGTACGTATATTTGATTGGCGATGTTTGAAAATTGGATTTATTATTCAAGGAAAACAATTTTTCATATGAAAAAGCGTGTGTCTGTGTACGTGGTTGTGTGTGTGTGTATGTGTATTAACCAAAACATACATAACGCCATATGGCTAATTTGTTTGACTGTTTAATCCGTAAATACTAAATCATTAAGGAAATATACCATATTACCGACTACATTTGACTATTTTATAGGGGCTGATGGTGACGTCGATGACAACGGTATGAGGCTAATATCTAGTCGCATGTGGCTGGGCGTATGTGATGTGGTGACCTATTGAACCTGTGAAATGGTAATCACTGAATATTCTAGTTGATCTGTCTTTTTCCGCTTACTGGCGCTTTTATCTGAGACGACAGGAAAGGGAAAAAGGCGTATAGACTTGGAATGCCATCATCGAACAAAACCATTTTCATATTCTCTGTAAGAGATATCATCAGATCAATGGGAAGATACATTTGAAATGTATGTGTGTATTATAGTTGGGTATTTCGAATCAATGTTTTTGTTTACATTTTGCGAAAGAACGAAAACACAATAATTATTTTTTTTTATTGCTTCCATTGGTGTTGCCAGAGCTGCCATAGAATCAGCTACATCTGTATGTACGTACTTGATTCACTCTTTATAATATTTGGGCGTATGTGTATGAATGTAGTACATACACACATGTGTACCTACATACATACAAAACTTATTGGTAGTATATGCGGCCAATATTGGCCATATGCCAGGCATTGGCATTACGAACATTTTTGGGCTTTTGCTGCTATTTTGTTGTTGTTATCGTTGTATCATATTGAAAATGCTGGTCTGTTTTCTTTCATACAAAATTCTATTCCTCTCTTGCAAGTAAGTAATTTTCCCCAATCGTATTGGCTTTATTAGAAGCAATCCATTTTTATATACGAGTATGATGGAATGGAATACAGTGACGGGTAAAATTATTTGCCATTATTTAATGCGGCTACACAAATAACCAGAGATCGTAACTGTAAAAGTGTCCATAAATATCAGTACAATGAATATACCAATCGTTGAGTAGAGCGGACCTTGTATTGGCAGGGAAGTCAGAGACGAAAACAGTCTGTTCAGTATTTAAAATCGCTATCGGAGAGATCACAGCTCCATACCGAATTATACAAGTTTTGTCGAAGATGTCTTCTTTTTCATGAAAAGTGCTTTACGTTGCTCCCCCTTCAGATTCAATTGATAATTTTTAGGAATAATATCTTCGAAATTTAATCGGGAATGTGAATGTTCGTTTGTGTTTTTATGTGACGAGATCACACATGGCCATCGATTAAACTCATGTATAAATCAACGATGGCATTTTTGAGCTATAAGAGCTTTACTCAGAAGCCGCTGGCCATCAAGGGACCATGAATGATTTCAATTTATTAATTTCTAAAAGTTAGACCAAATGACCCAAATGTCCACCTGCGGTTTGATTACTGGTTGCTAAAAAAACAATACGCAAGAACAATCGAAAAGCAAACGAAGAAACGTCGGCATGGAAATTAAAGAGGTATCCAAAAATCGTAAGCTGATTACAACTCTCGACTATAATGGAAATAAATTTGGAGTGACCACTGTGGTCAATAACTTCATGAAAGTAGTCAGCAAATCTGTGCCCTCTTGGACAGTTATAATATGATATATACAGCCACTTTAGTCATCTCAAATGACAAATAAGATACGTTCGTCCCTATAGTAATTAACGAGACGATTAGCAAATTTAGAGAGTGCGTTTTTAACGCGTTTCCCATAATATACGAAAATCTTTGGTAGTATTTGCAATTATAGTAATTATAGTTAGTTTGCATTGTACGTTACGATATGAGAGTACAGTAAAATGAAAGATATTCTTCTGCATTGTATTCGTATTATCTTTACTGGTTGTGGTGAAGCCAGTTTAGTCTGGAAAATGGATTTCCAAATTGCACCTCATAAGGACCGGCTTCATTTTCATTAGCATTCAGACCCCGAAAAATATAAATGTCAACTAAAACCCAAGTCAAACCACTGTTTGTATTGTACACAACACTAATCATCATATATATTCATTTTAATTTTTTTTTCCAGCTAAATCTTAATTCATGCGTAACGGTTCAAATACTGTAGCTATTTATCCTAGTTTTTTAGAGATTTTACCTCTGGCATATCGTTATCGGGGATTTTGTTTCTTTTACACAAAGATAGTTTTTACAATCACATCGCCTAAAACGGAATTCAATGTATGACTAAAAAGTTGCTGGAAGCAAATCTAATTAACAGAATCAATACTGTCAAAATGCAAAGTTGAGAAAGTAATATCCTTCGTATCAAATTATGGACATTTTGAACGTACGTTAATTTATATGTTCGCATACAACTAATAACTTATACGAAATAAAGTTTATATTATAATAACTTCATCAAACATCCAACAACAACTACTAGACATTGCCAGCTACTGATAAATACCACTTTATTTAAACAAGTATTCAAAAATTAATAAATGCATAAACAAATCGGTCGATTTGTTACAGATCGAATGCTTTCGGGAAGTATTGTGGAAATGATTTTCAATAAAATCCGAATACCATTCATTGAGTTTATCATAAATCGAATGTGGTGTTTTTCTCATTTCATCACAATCTATAAATATAAGGTGGGATGGCAAAACATTCGCATCCATAAATATTCTGTGTGGCAAATTTTATTTGTATCAAACTGGATTTTTCGTTTGCTTACAGCAATTAAAATTTGTATTTCTGACCCATTAAGTATTGCGATTGATTGCCATACACTGAGAGAATTGCACAGATTCGCACGAGGACAGACTGAAACCACAGATGTGCTTACACCATTCAATTCGTCCACAGTGCCAGGGATGATGTGCACGAGTTCTTTTCAGTGTTGGTGGGAGCATTTCCCTTTCCTTCGTATGTATATGTGCTTGTAGCAGAATAACCCATAAAACTGCAATTTGAACACGCATTTCGTTCACTGGAATGTGAGTGAACTCGGGCTGAAAGATATGCACTAAACCAGCCTAACATCTTATTTTAACGCAAACAATGTTGTAAGAATAATAATTGGAATTGCCTTTGTTCGTTTTGGCTTGAAATCGTATATAAAATATGCACACGACACATTTAAGCAATCAATTTTTAGTCGAAATTAATTAAGATCAGACGATCAGTTACAATTCAACGGTCGCCATGAAATATGTAAGTCCTGACAGTGATATTTGCTTTGGTTTGTGGTATGCCTCCAATAACACCACATCGTTGTTGTCGCCCAGTTGTGTTTTATTCTGCTAGTATCAGTTGTGGCTACAATTCCTGTCGACGACGCGGAACCGACGGTAATTGTCCCTGTCAAGGACGACGTTGCAGTTAGAAATGTGGTTACGAAACCATCACAGGTTGTTGAGATATTAGAATCTGGTTCGGATCACCAAACTGATGGCTCGTACAGTTTCCATTATCGTGGTGCCGATGGCAGTTTTCGCGAGGAAACCGCCATTGTCAAAAATTCAGGCACTAGCCATGAGTACCTTGAAGTAACCGGTGCCTACTCCTTTTTCGATTCCGACGGCAAAGAAGTTGTAGTTCACTACAAAGCTGATGACCGAGGATTTGTACCGGTTGGCAACAACATTCCCGAAGTGATATCAGTGGCAGCCAAGCAGAATAGCGGATTGCCCGCCATTGAAGAAGTGGTTGACAATGACAACGAAGAAGAGGAGGAGGAGAACAAGAAAAACACGAACTAAAGTAAGTGAAACTTGAACAAAAAATTCATAATTTTAATCGTTTTTTGCCAGGAACTCAACTTGCGAAGCTGCGCATTGCTTATACAAATCGAGTATAGACAGATACAACTAGTACTTATGTAGCGTTCCTAAAGGGAACGGCTAAATAATGGCAGGCAATGGCCTTTCTCTCTTCTACCTACGATATAAATGGGTATACAACAGATAGGATCAATATACACAATACACGAATATTCTTATGCTTGCAAATATATAATATAAATAAATAAATGAATGAATCTATTTTTGGAGGAACACACTAAGGGAATAATGACAATAATACAAAGATTCTTTACAACTGCGTACAGATACATGAAAGAAGTCTAAAACTAAATAACTATTATGTCAACAAAGTCTTGTAGGCGCCCGTCTTACTTAGAGCTGTTCGCGGCCGGTGTTGAAGTAGAGGGGGAATTTAGTTGTTGGCGGAAGTTGCAGGAACCCATTAACTTGCGTTCCTTGATGCGTTGCTGCAGAGCCTGCAAGAGGCCAGTGAGAACGTCGTGATTGGGGATCTTTTTGGCGAAGAGCAGTCTCTTCACTGAGTCGTCATAGGTCAGTAGAGCCACCATGTTTTGTAACAAGAAGCCCTGACAAAACTCCAATAGTTTGTTGGCATTGTAAACCTGTGGTTGTGATTTATATATAATAGCCACGTTTTTACACGGAGAAGAGAGAGAGAAAGAAGATACCCTACCTTAGCATGTATGTACATAGCAACAACGTTGTCAATGTCAATGATTTCAGAACACCTAGATTCGGTATAACGCAGTAATCCTTCCAGCTGGAAGAAACTAGCTGCCGCCATTAACTCCAGCACATCACTCTTGGAGATGTCGAGACTATTGCAACCTCCGCTGTACAAATACTGCATGACCAGTTGGAAAATATGATATCGAATATCGTTAATTTGCACCGTAGGAGTACTGCTCTCACTCAACTTGGAGCTAAGCATGTTCTGGAATCTTGGCGACGCAGTAACCAATACGATTTTGTGACCATAGAAAACTTTGCCCTCGACCCTAGATAGAAAACACAAATAAATCGTTCACACAAAAACAAGTTACAGATGTAGCAGCCTTACCTAAAAGTGACATCACTCAGTTCGGGATTGTTAACAAATTTAGGGTCAATCCGCGAACTGTTGATGGGTTGAGAAATCGGCTCCTTGATGGACTTGATCTGTTGCCAGCCGTAACAAGTAGCAAAAATGTCGGCTAGCAACAGGGTTGTGCCTTCATTTTTACTATAGCGGAATATATTGAAAAGCAACGGCAAGCACTCACAAACAAATTGAACACTGTAGTCATCGGGGCAAACTTGTAGGAAATCTTGTAGTAGCTGATCGATAACGCCATCTAAGCGCAACTCATTGGCCGCTGCAAGAGCATGCATCCAACAATGCAAAGTCCATGGAACACCCATGGTTCTTAGTTCGATTGTGATATCTAAGGACAAGTCAAACCAAACCAAGATAGATGCAGTTGCGCAAACTTCAGTTGAAGATGGACTTACCCAAATGATTGTTTTCTGCACTATGGTACATGGCTTCCTGAAGGCTCTTGATCTGTGTTTTGCTGAGAGTGGTGGATATTTCGTTGTTCGCCAAGCGGTCAGCCACCGTGACCGGTCGGGTACTAGAACAATCGCTCTCTGCCAACATTTCCTCGAAAGAAAGGACGTCCTTTGATCCTTGCGAAATGGGTGTCGACATTAGTTTCCTTAGCACCGAGCGTTGGCCATGAGCTGCCGCCACTGATATTGCACAGTAACATCCTCTTTGAGCTGATCCAGCAAAACTCATAGAATCCTTTTGCTGAGTGGACAGGAATGCGTTGGCTCCATGAACGAGCAAAAGCGATACAACCTCAATATTGCCGCTGCCGCATGCTACTTGAAGTGGTGTAAGAGTGTGCTTATCCTCACTTTGCCTCGCGCCGCCCTCCACTTTGCCTCCCCGTTCAAGCAGTACGCGGAGAGCTACGTAATTGGCCTTGCTGGCGGCAAACGTCACAGCAGTCCAATGCTGCGTATCTGGATGTATGGCAGGGTAATTGGCGTTCCCAATGGCCGGCACTTCAATGTTAGGATCACAACCGGCATCGAGCAGAGCCTGAATGACGATTTCATCATTCCGTATACTAGCAATCATCAGCGCGGTCATACCAGCGTGATTGAGAGTATCATAGCGGGTAGTTGGTGGCAATAGGCTCGATGCTTGTGCCAGCAATTCCGCCCGGCCCGTCAGCATGAGCTTGAATGCTAACGCAATAGTGGCACGTTTGCCTAACTCAGATGTGTCTTCACTTATGCCAGATGATATTGGCGATGCTGTGGACATATGTGGAAAGTGTGACTTTTTCGAGGGAAGTTCCTCATCGTGGCCCACCGGGCGGGTTGGACAGTCGACTCCTGGCAATAGTAATCGTGAAGCTTGCATGATGTCGTCTTTGTCAATCATGACAGCATTTCTATATTCTGTATGGGCCGATGACACACGTAACCACTCCACCAAAGGTGGTAAGACCACATAGGCTCGTTCGTAGCACAATTCTTGTACGTTTTGTGTGCCGTTGCCGTTGGCGTTGGTGTTGCTGTTTGCAACACCAGATGCCGCCTGCTGCCCACCGAACTCGCTATGTTCTAGTTGAGAACAGCGCATAAAGTAAAAGAGAGCGGCCAAAGCTGCATTTGAGATGGCGCAATGTTGAAATTTTTGTTGGGCTCTCAATGTCAATTCCTTCAGTTCACTAATACTGCCCACACAGGTGGTTAGCAGACATGGCTCCACGCTCCTATTGCTTCCATTTCCCGCAGATGAGCCACTCTGATGGGTCCCAGAACCCAATGATGACTGACTTGCCCACCGGGGCATTGTTAGAGCTCCCGACGCTATGCGTCCAGCGTTAAGGTGTGCAAAAGGCTGCAGCAGACCCCACATATCCCCCGACAATGATATCGCATGTTCTAAAGCGGCAGCTGTTAGCTGCAGATTGGAGTCGACAGGAAAGCATTGCAGCAACATCTCCTCCAGCAAGTTTTCGATGCCCGCACACAAATAGACTGCTGCATATTCGTGTATAAATTTTCCTAATCTGGAATCCGTCATCCAGCGATGAAATCTTCCCACTGACAATTGTATGCCTGCCCTCGAAGACTTACTCTGTTTCAAGGCACTGTCGCCTGGTACAGCAAACATGGCGGCCGCTCTCAGGCAAGCTTTTATACAGGTATCCGCTAATATTGGGCAAAGTACAATTTTAAATGCACCTGCTACCTCTTGTTTAGAACACAGGCCCAGATTAGAAGACAGTCTTTGAATTTCCCTGGCTATGCGAACCAGAGCTCGCTGTAGAAGATAACTTAGGCGGGACAAAGCGTCGGCCGCTACTTTATCTGCGTACTCTTTACATCGCCCTTCACGAAGCACTTTTAAAATGCAGTGCTGACTCCAGGGCGGATGTTGAAGTTCCACCAAACGGTTGTGGGAATCTACCCAAACAAACTCATCGGCGTTGGTCACATTAGTATTTACCGTTTCCTGGGAGGCGTACCTACCCAAACGCCTTGCGGGCTCTGAACTTTCTGAACCAGCACTTATACTACTGTAGGTACTGGTGCTGGTCTGAGATCTTATTGTGAGTTGCTGGATAGCGATTTTAATGTCTTCCAAGCCATTGCCACTCCATGGTGCTTTAGCAGGCGTACCTCTATGGCGTGTTCTTGAATGGTTTGTGGCACCTCGAGAGCGTGAGCTGCGATTTGTGACGGCAGCTGCCAGGCGATCTTCTGGCAATGGTCCCAGGACTACTCCGCCGGGTGAGGAACTTCCGTGACCTCCAGTGTCTGACATACTTGCATGTCCTGATGATCGGTTCTCATCTGATGAACTGTGGCACTCTTGTACTCGTTCCAGTGCTCGAAACTCGTGGTGATGTGTCCGAGTGGAGTGGTTCGCTTTTGTTGTTGCGCTAGGGCTCTGCTGAAACGCGCCATCGATTGGTATTCCAATAGCAGCGGAACTGAAATCCACACTCTTATCGTATACCTTGGAACCTACGACCGAATTAAACTGCTGGCCCAAACTTGCACTTAACATGGGTGGCTGGGATCTGACGGGCGTACTTTGTACCGTAAGACGGGCGGGACCAGACATGGCTCTTTGTGCAATAGCTTTATTACTACATCCGTTATTATTCGATGCATTCAATTTCGTTTGGCCGTTTTCAAAATATGCCGAAGTGTGTGTTGTTGCATTTGTAGGTGTAGCACTGGCTACACTATGTGCACCCAGGGCGACCGCTGTTGGTTTTTGAGCTACTTCTTTGGGCACACGTGGCGCCGGCGTTGCCACAGCTGGACTTTGTATACGTCCCGAAGTCGTTGAGACAGTTTGCAGTCCACTAACACTCAATTGTGTAACGTTGGCACTTGATGTTGCTGGCAACCCTGATGTGTACGAAAATGCTCCACTGCCCGGCTGGCCTGTTACGTCGCCACGCATATTCCCAATTGGCCTGTAAGTAAACATACATTTGTATATTAGTATCAATTTTCGAACAAAAATAACAGTTTATAACCAAGTTCAACAATTTACGACTGCGACCCTATTTCCAAAGTGAATGCGAACAGTGGTCATCGTAACAGTTCTTTTCTTCACATTCTAAAGCGGCAGTTGGGTTAAAATTGTGTCACTACTGCTAGGGTATTATGCCTGCGAACCGACCTCTATTCAATGGATATTAATCTGGGGTGGCATTCACAAACTCATGGCCATGTCTGCGTCATTGTTAGAAGCAGAATTTGCATATGAATAAGAAGCTGTTAGATTCATTTACCGTTTGTGGGGATGTGTGATAAACATCTTAGAATATGCTCGCTCATACAGAAGACGGAATGATTAAAAGAAGTGTTTTGTTGTGCTAATGTCTCGTTTGTGTCGAATCTGCGGCACTCACTAATGTAAGACAATAACCCAACGTCTGTGTTAAGAATTAGCGGAGTAGGTAAAGGGAAGGGGTGGCAAACATTTTATGGGTAACGGAAGTTGTACATATTATTACCATGCTCTCCATTCTTGTACGAAACTCCAATCGCCAACGCCGCTGTTTGCGTCCTCTTCATCACTATGTTGGCACGGGCGCCCAGTGTCATCATCATCATCGCTGTTATCCTCCCCATTTGACGTTGTGATATCCTTTGGCTTGCCAACAATAGCCTGGAAAGGCCTAGACACTTTGTCGACCAGAGCGGAGGCCATTTGATAGTTGCCTTCGATCTTTATATTAATTACGTCATTCTGCACGCTCTCAATGTAAGGTGGCAGCTCACGGTTCATTGGCGCATTGTCGCTGTGCATTTGATCGACTGAGTGGTGTTGCATTGCAGGTGACGCAGCTTCATCTAAATTGCTTTTGGCACGATATGCCAACGAGTCGCCAAAGTATATGACAACCTTGTGATTGGGTTTAGACGGTGTTTGTGGTTTCTCTTTAATTACTTTATTGTCATCACCCAGCAAGGGGGAAGCGGGCGCCTGAGTCACCGGTGTGGGTGACGGCGTAGTGGTTCGGCGCTGACAAAAATCGTAGATATGACCCATATCGCGTTGCTGGCACATTTCACTACATTTCAGGGATTGTGGTTGAAATGTTTTGATCGAACTTGGACCACGCCGACGAAGAATAAAGTTTTCATTCAGACGACCGAATAACGAGGTTGAGGGAGGAGGACGAGGTGCAGCCTTCTTAGGGCCTTTAACAGGTTGGTAGCCTCGCAATTCGCGACACAGACTACAATCACAATCTTTGGTGCAGTACATTGTCTCGGATACAACGCAGAGTTTCAGTGTCCGAAGGCTTTGGTCAATCTGTTCGCTCACTGCCTCCACCCCCTCTTACATTTTCCGATCTGTTTGCAGTTCTCGCGTTTCGTTACAACTGGCGCACATTCATTGCATTAGATTTGTCAGCTGGTTTTCAGCTTGGAAATACGAGTGTCTGTTGTTCGCGAAGACTTGAGTATAGTTTCGAATTACGTTCCATTCATTAATTTCGATTATTACAACATTTCCTGTAGACACACTTCACTAGTGACCGTTGCGATACACATGGACAAAGCCAAACGGGTGAAACGAAAGTACATGGAAAACTATGGAAACTAGAACATATGTATTTTCAAATACGAAATGTTTTCCCAAATGCAAAATGTGGGCCCGTCACTCCGTAAGTCTTGAAATGAATTTGCATTTATATATATATGCTTATATTTTTTTTTGTGTATACGACGTTATGCTGACGTAAAGCGCTCTCTATAAATTCGCCTCTTTCCACGACAACCGTTCATGACCAGCAGCAAAATGAAACTGAAACTTTATGGCGGCTTACATGAGCATGGCTTAGATTCAAACGTTGATGTTGATGTTTAGGTTTACACTAAAACTGAGACGCTGAGTGCTGGAGTGGGAGCTTTTTACTCCGCTGCTGCGTCACGGTGGCGCACTAGGCGTTTCTAACGCTGGCTTTGTTGTTATGAGTATGTCTTAGCATGGAAATGCTAAATGCTAAGGTATGGAATCTTCAATATGTTCATGCTGCGAGTCTTTGTTTCGTAAAGATAAAAAGATGAAAACAATAACAACAATAGCAAAGGCTACGAATGCAAATTGATGTATTAGCATTTCAAGTGAAACATTCACTGTGCAACTGAGAACTTACACGATGAAAATGTTCAATAACTACAACAAGAGTTATGACAATCTATAGCAAATGTTGTTTTATAAGGACGGAAGCAAATCATCGCCAATTCGTCTTAGCGATAACACACAAAACACGGTTGCCTTGTTCCAGAAATCCATACAAAATCGATTAGAAAAGACGGGAGTTGCAAGCTGATCATATGCAGTTATTTTGTCCCCGGCATTGGCTCTGTAATCTCTGCTCTGCTTTGAAAATATACATGCTATACACACCTATACATGAAAAACCTTCCATTACGAATACGATCTCATTTTCAGAGAGAAGACGTTCCAATGCAACGAAGACACGCACCGAGGCATGTGTTCGCATAATTACACGTTTATGCACCGGGTGTTGAAATTATCCGAGTAATGAATGCAGTCCTCAATTACATCACAACAGATACAATCAAATTTTGATATTCCAATCCTTCGAAAATGATGCTGGTAATGGCTCTTCGATGAACTATCATTCACATAGTGGTGGTTATCAAAATATATTCTGCACATTCTATACATTTATTGATTGTTTTTCCAAGAATAACTGAAATAATGTTAGGGTCCATGTCCAATGTCTAATTTTTGGTAAAAAATACTATTTGAAGCTCAAAAATTAGTTATTTATGTCAGAAATTACATTCCATTCAAATTTTTCATTTCATTCAATTAGATTATTTTTATAGATTATTATTATTTTTATTAATTTTTATTATTAATATTTACGCTAACTTTTTTTTTAGTCAGTGAAGATTTTGGTGTCGTATGCAAACATCAGGTTTTCAATATATCTAATACTCCGAATATTACAATTTGTTCATATGAATTGATCATAATTTAGAATCAAGAATTCAGTCATTCCAAAATCATTCCAATCGTTGGGTTGGCGGGCTCATGGAGTTTTAGTCGCTATAAATCACTTCGACGCGCACATTTCACGAGAACTCTCGTTCATATGTTGCTACTAGGCGACTATATTGTGCTGAATATGGACTACGGCGAATTAGTGAAACTCCGAGTGCTAATTTAATTAAAATATGGGTAAAGCGTTTTGAAGAGACCGATTCAATATTTAAACCACAAGCAAATGGTCGCCCAAGAACATCTAGGACCGAAGACAATGTTGAGAGAGTTATGGAGTCAGTACGAGGAAATCCACAAATGTCGACTCGCAGGAGATCGTCTGTCCTACAATTACCGCGACGAAGTTTGCAACGAATTTTAACATTGGACCTTAAACTGCATCCATATAAGCTGCAATTAACACAAGAATTGAAAGAGTCTGACTTCATAGCAAGGCTCGCATTTGCTAATGAAATGCTTAATCAATTTTCCAATTTTGACAATATCTTTTTCTCTGACGAGGCTCATTTCCTTATGAATGGGTTCGTAAACCGTCAAAATTGTAGTTACTGGAACAGTGAAAATCCCAAATTCAAACACCAGAAACCATTGCATAGTCCTAAAGTGACAGTATGGGCAGCAATCTCTGGCAGAGGAATAATTGGTCCTTTTTTCTTCGAAAATGCGCTGGGCCAAAACGTCACGGTTAATACGGAACGCTATGTTGAGATGTTGGACCGATTTTTGGCTCCAGAAATTGAAAGTTCAAGAATAGTGAATTCCAGAACTTGGTTCCAACAAGATGGAGCTACCTGTCACACATCAAATGACTCCATGGCGGTGGTGAATCAGATGTTCCCTGGCAGACTGATTTCGAAAAGAGGTGATATCCCATGGCCCCCACGTAGTCCAGACTTGACGCTTCTTGACTTTTTTTTTGTGGGGATACCTCAAACACAAAGTCTACAGTAATAATCCAAGAAACATCGTTCAGCTCAAGGAGAATATCCGTTGTGAAATGGCAGATATTACACCAGTATTACTGAAGAAAGTTTTCAATAATTTTCGTTTGCGGTTAGAGGAGTGCCGTCGTAGAGAGGGTCACCATTTAGATGATGTTATTTTTAAAAAACAAGCTCCAGTTATTACTCTACAATGCCTTAGATTTATTTTAACCATACCTTTTGTATTTATTTTCAAATCTATTTTTTAAATATCTATTGCGCCACCCTGCATTAACAAATCACCCCAAGATATGAGCAATGAAATTAAAGTAGAAGAATTTAATTCAACCCAATAATTCCTAATGGAAATAACTTTTGCAATACTTAATTGGAAGTGATCAATGAGACAGTCAGTTAAAATCGACAAATATTTAACTCATCATCTTATTGGTCAAGTTCAATTCAGTATTGCAATTGATCCTTCCTCGTGAAAACAGCCGATACCTATCGGGTTTTTTATCAACAAAAGTTGGAACGGCAGTTGTTAGCCCGTTCGTAGCACAAATTTTCAATACCATCATGTCAACATAACTAAAATATATTTATCAAGACGGTAATTTCTAAATTATATTGTATAAATTCGCAAATAAATGTTGCTGTATTAAATGTAAGGCTCCAAATGTTACGTTGGTGGATAGAAAAATGAGACATTTATCAACTAGCTGGCAGGGATTGTGATGAAACAATGAGGCTATGTCTAGTCCGAAAATGCTATACAAATCGGCGATAGTATCTGCTACAGAGGTTATTTACCGAAATATTTCGAATTTTGGGTAAAATTTAATATGAAGTTGCAAAAATCGATATTTTGCAATATTTGAAAATCTCCACATCTATGGAGACATATTCCGCTGGCACTGACAAAAAATCCGAGGAATTCAAAAATGAGCTATTTCAATATAATTGAAATACATACAATTTAAGTCTTCACTACTTACAATAATTACCAAGTATCTTTGTTTCTGCTACTTCAACAGTAAAACTCCTTAAGATTGAAACGTAGTGAAAATATTTAGAAACGTGATTTTGACTCTGGAATACATATTTGATGCGTTTCATGTGATTTAATACCGGAAATCACTACTACGTCGTAATTTGTAAGGAAAGGAGCAGTTTTAAAGACATCATAGCTATACACACAGTCCTCTTTCATTATGTCGTAAAACACTTCATTAATATAATTCATATATTATATTACTTGATGCAAAAAATACGCGCCAGATGAGGCACCCAGTAAGCGCGCAAATACACGCAATGTGTACTCGTATGCATACCAACTTTGAGTTAATTCTATAATGTTGTTTTATTAGAGCTTTTCGAGGGGTCTTTAGTAACCATAAGCGTAAGCGAGTTGTTTTGTGTTAAGGTCTCTATGCGGAGTCATCTGGAGCAGAGCATGACATGTACACTTTGTTTTTATTTTTTTAGCTTTGTTTAAGTAGAATAGAATGCCGCAAGTGTCAATATGCCAAGTCATCTTATCTCCAATGTGTTACAAAACAAAAGACTTAAGACACAAACCTCAAAAAGAAAGATAAAAACGATCCAATGGCAATGACAAATTGAAGTGAGATTTTTTTAACTTAAACCCGATCGAAAGAAATGGTAACAAAACAAATGGAGCTCATAATCATTCACTTGATTTATTTTATTCCACAGTTTCCCATTTGGATCCGCCTGCAGCCGTGGCAACACCAAGTATTACCTCCGATTTTGATATAGCCAAGAAAACGGAAAACTTTAATTTAATGCAGACTTTCTTTTACATCGCGGAGCGTGTATGTATGTACGCCGTTTAGTTTTTTTCTTTTACTTTGAGCCAATTATGGGAAGAAAATTATAATTAATTTATTATACAACCAAACGTATGTGTATGTGTTTAAATCCAGCTTTAAGGTACATCAAATATGAATTAAGACACATCTACCAACAACAAAATTGTGGCGATTGTACAGGAAAACAAATGTGGGTACAATTAAATAAAAAAAATACAATTTTCCCCGTCTGGTGGGAGAATAAAATACAATATTACAATCTCAGGCATAGACCAGTAAGTACTTGCTAGTGTATTTTAGAAATTTTAATGTAATTTTTGCGTGAAAAGTCTAACAATGAAAAGAAAAGTGATGATAGTAATAACATTTTCGTGGTATATTAGCTGTTATAAGGTGGCAATAATGACGTGGATGATAGAGTTGGTATAAAAGAAAACATCAAAACAATGACTTAAAGCAATTGCTATGAGACGATACTTGCTATTGCCTTGTTGCACAACAAAGTGGCAGCGGAGAAGGCTATGGTTGTTAGCTTAGTTATTGTTGGCAGCAAGCATTTTACATAATTAACTTAATACTAGAGAAAAGAGAAATGCCATAAACAAATCTAATAGAGAGAAAAACATATACATAAAAGAGAAAAACAATTTCAAATACATGACAAATATTGGAAATAGAAAGCCGCTGCCTTACCACAAGAAATGGAAAAATTGACTTATTACGAAGTACTTGTGCTGTTCAAGTTTTTAGATTTGTAAGATGTTCTTGCCACAAAATACCAAGATTGAGCTAATCGCATTAATCGATCTCACTGGGAATGCGATTTACATACCTGTACATTGCACAATAGCTGGTCGACTTGGATGCAAGACAGCACAGTAAGTTCAGGTTTAAGACGACCGACAATAAAAAACGTTCCGAGTATTAACGCGCATACAAATCACATGTATGAAAACAATCAGACAATTGGCACAAGTGCGATATTTGCCTGATGACTCCCACACTTTCTCGCCTGCTTTGAAATATAACGAGCCGTTGTAAATGTGCATGTCCGTGTGTGCAAACATGCAGACACATTTGTCTGGATCAGCAACAATTGTATATATATGTATGTACATATATACATACACACTCTGGTTCAATTATACTTGGTCGGTTGTAATCGTTAGCATGTACACGCAGGTACAAATGATAGTCAACAACTATATCGACTCTCTTTCTTAGAATAGTTTTAGCTAAACTATGTTTGAAACTTTCAAATGAATTGTGATCCGAATGTTTGCTGCCATATTTTGCTATGGAAATCCCCAAATGGATTTATAAACAAAACTTATTCTTTTCATGACCGCCCACTTGCAAAAAACTTACCGAATGAATAATGAAGTGATTCCCTGCGCACCTCACGAAAAATAGACGGAACGATTCAAATTCAACGCATTTGCATTCATTTATTTTCAGACTCACCTTCATTTACTACGCAAATAATACCCTGCACAGAAAACCGGAGTGATCAATAGAACATGGTCTGTGGCAAGTGAAGTTGTGCATAACAATTTATGGATCAACTTGTTAAAATATTTAATGTTGAAAAGGTTCTTCAAGCCTTTAACACTGCATTCGCCTTCAATCTCTGTAAAAAAAACCTGCATCTACTTAGGATTACACAGGGAACACGCATATAACGTATGGTATATCTATTAAAATACGTGTTTCGAACAATATAAATACCAAGAAATTATAAAGTAATGTCGGAATAATAAATATTAATATTATCATTTGTCAATTCACGCTAAAATGCGGCACAAAACTTTATAATAACAAAACTATTTAGGGTCGAGCAAGACAAAGTCACGGAATTATAAAATTATATCTTTTTTGTACTGCTTGAGATGCAGTATATTCACATTTGAGCATCTGTGTATTATTATTCATGCGTGTGTGTTTGTGTTATACATTTTGTGATTTCATTTAGACATTTCACATACCACAAAACCCAAGTTGACAATTAAGTTCAATTCTCACACTGAGATGTGTGAAGCGATAGCAACTGCCGCAACAAATGACAATGGCAACGACAAAGAAGATGAGGATGATGATGAAGATGACTTTGAAGTTAAATTTAATTGTTCAAAAATAGCTTATTTGATGGTTGTACGTACATACATATGATATGCGAAGTTTTAGGGGTTATTGGCCTCATAAAAGCTATCATAAATTTCTCAAATTTACTATTTGAGATGCATATAAACAATTTTTATTTAGTTACCACTCAGTTTGGATTTAAAACTAATTTCCCTTTTCCTCAGATAACGACGACGCGTCTGAAATTGAAAGTCACATTGTAGTTCACATTGTTTTCCATACCCCAAGAGATATCTCGTCTATAGAAGTTATACTCGTTATATGTCCAACGAAGCAATAGACCATTTCTTGCTTTATTGCTAAAGTGTGGCGGTTTAAGTACTTGAAATGGCCAGCAAAGCTATAAAAGTGCAGGTGTTTGTGCAACAAACCAACGTAACAAATGGCTGCAAATGTATGTACGTAAGCAATTGTATTTACTTCCAGTTTGTATTGGCGGACGAGCCCGATCAAAAACAAAAATAAATTTATAGCAATCTGCTTCGCTGCTAGTAAAATAAAATGTGTGCATATAACATTGCTCCACTTTGTGTTTGGTATTCGGCTTGAATTGGAAAACGATTAGACAACAATTGCATCCAACTAGGCAGTCTCACAAATTTGCCCGCATGCACACCGCCACTCGAATTACATAATATAGAATTTTGTAAGTACTTGAAGATTTACCCAACAAACTCGTTTTTCCCGGCTCCATTATTGTGCTCAACACATTTCCCTACGTACTTGACCTTTGTCTGTTCTGCTTTGACCGCATTATTTATATGTTTGAATGCGGCCCTTTAATCTCTTTAATATCGTCATATCATAACTGAAGGCTCATCATTATATTTTCCGACGGACAGACATTTATACCATTCGAGACCAAGTTTTCGTTTAATACAAAACAATAGGCCATACTAATAACAGCATTTGACGTTTTCAGTTGCAAACTCAAACATATTTCTAACTTATAATATTAATTTTTCACATATTAACCTTGACCACAATGTGTTTTCATAAATTCTGCCACAAAAATTTTACTGAGGTGAACGCAGTCCATGCTGTTTATCTGTCATAGTCATTCTGGCTGATAAAAACCTTAGTGAACAATGAATTGGAGGTAAACGTTCACTCTTAGTCTTTGTCAGTGAAGACTTTTTCCTGACATCACAACCTACTACTACAGCTTTTTTTGTGCTCATTTGATGTATCAGAACAGGCAACCAACAGTGGGCTACGAAGTACGGCCTAAACTCTCTGCTGCTCCGCTAACTTATGCCAGTTTTTTTCTTCCGATGCTGATATAAAGCAAATGATTTATAAATCGATTTAAGTATTGTTAGAACGAATATTCCTATTTAAAATCAATGATATAAGATGCTCATTTTATCTGAGGGTATGAAAAGTTCTTTTGGATTTTGCTACGCATGCGCATAAAACGTTAAAGCTGACAGAAATTCATTCCGCCTCAAAGTATGCCACTGTTACTTCTACCACAACCACCATAAATACCAATTCCATTGCCGACTGCGCAGCAGATTGAAAAATAAGATACATTTTTAAGAGTACGAGACTTTAAGTTACCTTCTCGGCTTTGGCCTCACAATTTCATGGTTGGAATTCGTAATACAGAGAGGGCTGAGTGCTCCTGCCAAGTGTTCTACGCCAAGACCGGGATCCCAGCTATGGCGTCCGGCCATCTCACAATTTTCTATACCAATTTTGTGGGTTGTAGAGCTCTGTGTCATGTGGTGCCTCGAGCTGTTGCTCAGTTCGCTGCTGCAAACAATCCCAATATTGTTGTTATTATTATTATTATTGCTGTTGGTTGAGCTTCTTGCAGCTGGCAATGGCGCATGCAGGCTCTTCGAGCAATTGCTTCTGGTCACATTTGTCGCTTGTGTAGTAGTTGTGGCAGGAGCTTTAATTGCCAAGTTATTGTTGTGAGTACTGGGCTGGTTGCTATTCACTTTAGGTCTAAACAAACCCTGCTGGGAGCTGGTAGGACTATTGGGTTGATTGGACACCATTTAAATTACTGTATTTGATTCGAAAGCTGAAAAATACAAAAATGCGCATTTAGTGAAATTATGTACTCGTATGTTTACTCTCATGTAAATACATTAGCAGTTTTCAAACATTTGTAGCTAAATGCCAATGTCGATTAATTCGACGGACAAACATGTGAGATTAACTAAGCTGGTTATATTTATGATCAATGGCCAATCCAATATGAGCTAACATAAGATAAATGAAATAAAATGACTTCACTGCTCGGATGTCGATGAAAAGATACCATATGCAGGAGGATGTTAAAGCCTAAAATTTTTTTACATGAAAATATTTTTGTTTCAATAATTTTTGACCCTCAGCTGTTTCCACAAACATTTTTTGCATCACAACTGTTTCCTCGCACATTAAGTTGCCTTTTTTCACCAGAAAATTGATTCTAAATAGATTTTCTTCACACATGAGAAATATTTTTCGCACAAAATTATATATAAGAACAAATTGGGGAATTCATATATTAATTACTTTCTAACTAGAAAAACATCAGCAAGTTAATTTGAACTGCTGCGTAGCTAAGCTGAAAATCGCTCAATTTCTTATGCAAAAATAGCTGGCGGTGACAAATAAAATACCACCGTTAAATCCCCATCTACGTAAGGTGCATTAGCTCCAGCCAGGAACATGTTAAGTCGCATTTTATCCGCTGCATTAATAGCTGCTGAACCCCATACAAGAAAACATCGGATTGTACCACGGCAAGTACCACGGCGTCTTTAACGATCAAATGCTTTTGAGGTTATAAAGCCCATTGCGTTCCAGGATAATTTTCTAGTTTAACAAGAACAGTGTGCGAAACTGTGTGCACGCGTCTATAGTCCGCATAATTCCGGGGTGAAACCTGCGTACAGCCGCTTATCATTATTTGAGCGCCGGTCACCTCGTTGTGCCTGAGGGCAAGTCTGGTAAATGCTTATCAAAGCGTGACGTTTGAAATCGTCGTTAAACTATGGGCTTCGTTGAGTGAGTAAAAAAATAGAATGCGTGTAAGCTTACTCAATGTGAGAAACTCTGCTATATCTCATCCTTGGGATGCATGGAAATTTGTTTTTTGAACAATCTTTGTACAAACCAAACTGTGTTGTTTTCTGCTGCGCTTCGTTCCTTTCTAACGAGAAATTTCACACAATTCATATTTTCAATCAAGATCATAAATCATGAAGCAATATAAAACAGGTAGCTGACATTTATCACAACACTTCAAGTCACCTCTTTGCCGCAATTACGCATAGGTGGAGATCGTTTGCACCGATTGCAACAACATGGAGATCTACTCAGACACAGAACTGCTGTCGGACGCTCTGTCACTTTGATATGATAAATGTTTTTAACATCTTGAAGCAGCAGGAGTTTGCCAAGAGGCAGTTCAATGCTGTAATTACAACATGCATCAGATTTCGAGGTATGAGGTGTGAATATTTGAAATATTTAATTTTAAGTTTTTAATTGCATTAAGGAGATCACTGCAATCACTGGAAGTGACCAAACGAATTCATTGAGTTTCAAAGGTGGGTGCAGGAAGCGCCGACATAGCCTTATTGAGACCTCGTGTGATCAACTCAGCGACAGCTCTAAGTATGAGGAGAAATAACTTTAAGACCGACAAAGGAATGCGCTATCTACCAGTGTTAGATTATACAAATACTTGGCCTTTTCGGAAAATGGGTGTCGTTTTCATTCGAAAAACACATTTTCCTAAAAACTGGTTTCTCGAATATTCGATTTAGAGTAAACTGGAGTTAATCGAAGTGTACAAAAAGTTCCATTTAAGACATTTTACGAACGAAAAGAAACTGACGAAATGAACTTTCCTGAAACTAAGTTAACTTAAACATTTGTTTTTAAATATAGGTATATTCTTATTTTAAAGCAATGCCTCATCAAGAAACATTTGACTTAGAGAAATTTCTTTTCTCAATGTACAGTTCCGGAAGAAAATACATTTTTTGAAGGAAAGCCCTTCTAAATTAAATTAAAGTAAGAAAAAACGTCTGCAAAAAAGTGATTTATTTATTTATTAATCAACAATCAACAAGTAGCCCGTTTAGCTGACACAAAGACAAAATCTGCAATAACATGTTAATTTTAATAACTTTGCGATTCAATCTCAAAAGAAAAATATTAGTTTAAAAACAAAAATATTTCATTTATTTTAATTTAGATTGACATAGCTTTTATATGGTAGCATCACCAATTTTGAAATTGCAAGTATACAAATAATTAAAATTATGGGCAGTTTTTCAAATTTATGAAAGTGTGAACAAGGAAAGATAATGATCACGCAATCCGCCCTAAACTGCAAAAATCATCACAGAAATGTGTAAATTTTCC
Organism: Philornis downsi; assembly: GCA_019455685.1. Taxonomy (NCBI): domain Eukaryota; kingdom Metazoa; phylum Arthropoda; class Insecta; order Diptera; family Muscidae; genus Philornis; species Philornis downsi. Next base: position 50,273 of record JAHXMU010000172.1, read on the forward strand.
TTGAAATGATAAGACGAAGAACGCCGCAATGTCGAAAAGTCATTAAATTGGTATTCATATGATTCTCGTAGAAGAGAGCTCGTACGAGCTAACTAATAAGAAGACTTATTTTTTAACTATATCCGCTTAAAGATCGCTTAAAGATCTTAAAGATCGTAAGTCAAGGAGCTTTCGCTTACTTCCATATGGAATATCTCTAGCCCACTTTAGTTATTATTATTATACATATTTCTAAAAGCAACTATGCAGGATAGCTTTTGAAGTTTTTTCCATCCTATCCAAGTGATTTTTTTTTAGAAAAGGTTACGAGAACTACACTTTAAATTGTTCCTTACCCAACAAATGTACAGAGAATTAAATATAAACCCATTACTGTTGGTTTTTTGATAAATCCCATTAAGGTTAACTCTAGATTTGAATCAAATATAAAGTCCATTTTTAACGTCAACATCCCGATTAAGAACGAAAACTCTAATAGAGTTGTGTTAATGACTGGGTCGTGTCTCTGACCGTGTGAAAAGCAACAACAAATTTTGACTGTATGATTCCTATTAATTAAAAGAAACTTTTAAGAAATTTTATAACTTCCCATTTATAACGAACTGTAAACATTATCAAAAAAAACATGCTTGTGGCTTAACTTCTGTCTTTCATTTCAACATTTGTAAGCTATCAAATACAGATCAACAAAAATGATATTTGTGCCCAACAATGTGTGTAGAAATATGGAATTTTGTATTTTTTTTTGGGTGTAAGCGTAAAATCTATGGAAAGGAATGTGGGCGTCTCCGATAAAGTTGTTGCACTTTGTAACTACTACGAAATTGTAAAATAAACAAATGAAAACAACTGGCGCGCCTGGAGGTCCCACAAAAATATCAATTTTGTTTCGTTTTTTCGTTTACATGTGGCCACAAACTAGACACATGTGTGGTCACCTCTTGAAAATCATAATGATAGTATGGATCAATGTGCTAATCTACAGGCATTTGTTGACACAAAGTGTCCTTTTGGATGGTTAGTGTATGTATATTGTAAATAAATATAAAATAAATCGGTAATATTTTACGCCGGCTGTGGTCAAAATATCAACAATTCATGAAACTTGTCAATGTTAATCAATAATGAAAACTGAATGCTTTATGATTTACTACAACTAAACCAATTGAATGAACTCTTCTTAGGCCTATAAAAAATTGCGAAGAACGCAAGCAAAATCGGGTGAAATTTTGTGATATCACGTTAATGTACTTTGATAATAAATTGGTTTGGTTGAAACTCTAAATTCACTGAATCACTTTATTAATTTATTCATTAATGGTAGTATAATTACAACAATAGTTATAAATTATGAACAAGTTATAATGAACGAACAATTCCGGCTAGTTGTGCACTCTGTGTACTTTTTGTATATCGAACAGTCAGTTGATTTCTCCTTCCCGTCTTTTGCCGCGCAGTTCTATACTGTAGTTATATTATCAATACCAATTATGCACCTATGTCACTTCGCAACAACTTTGGCGCTCCTCCCACTCCCACACGTTGATTGTAATGGTTCACAAGAAATACGGCCCCATAAATCATGCCACCTGCGTAGCCGATGCTCATTTCTAGTTTCAGTTCGCATTTCCAATACTGGTATAAACAATTAATGCACTTTGTTAATGACATCAACATTTACGATAAGCTGCTCTATTAAATTGCTATTAATCTTTCATTTAATAGTGATTATTTGTCACTTATCCATTTTTCGCCCTGGCCATTCAGAATAATATCTAACACATGCTCCGTGGAGGTTACAGGCGGAAAATGTGTTCAGTTCTTGTTGCTTTCGAGGCTCTGCTACTGCCGGAGACTTTAAGATTGCTAAAAGTATGGCACATCGTGCAAGACACTGGCAAAAGTACCCAAAATGAGGGCCTCCTAATTACACTGTTGCCGAAAGCGTATGCCACGAGAGGAGGCAACAATTTGTATATAAAATCCACAGAGGAAGAACGTGTTACGAATGCGTATTTTGCAGCTGTTTTCTTTTGGGGAGGAGACCAAACAAAGGGTTACCAATTATCTGGTGAGAAATCATTGGTCATTGCCCCCTTTGTCCAAGACACTGAATTGAAGCTGTTTACATACTTTCGTAATTGGAAGAGTGAGCGGTTGTTGTATGAAATCACAAGAAATTTTATAATACGAGGATCCACATGTAAGGTGTGTTTGTTGGTGCATTTCTTAACATGGCCGAATATAAAATGTTTCTCCTTCATCTTGTTCCTGCAACAAAGCTTCCTATGCCGAATGAAACGAAACAACTCTACCGGTTAATGAACTTGAAATCTGCTCTCGAATCTATTCAAGTGCAGTACACACATATGTACATATATGTTCTTTCATTCATATACCTCATGAACTTTGAAATGCTGAACAGCTTCAATTTGGAATTCAAAAAATAGTCAGAGTAACAGCGTTGCTAGATTTCAAAACATTGATTCAAACCAGCCTAGTCGTATTAGAAGTTTATATGCGAACGAGTAGCAGTGCGCTATTGGACTCCAGTTGGAATTCAAGGTGGGAAAAGGCCCTTTTTAATGATGATTAATTGATCAAGTTTATGAATATTCGCGGTATCATTTATCGTACGCTAATGATATGATTTTTCTAAACAAACATACAAATGAGTTTATTGACAGTTTTTTTCTTGTTTCTGATTGTAGAAGAAACAAAAAATGTTGATGTCTAATGGAAACACTGTCGTCAAAAACATACATATTTACATACACATACATATGTGCTAATGTGGGCCCACATAATTGATTATACTCGTACATATTTTTGTAACTTATTGTAATATTTATTAAATATTTATTTGCATATTTCGTTTTACAGTCACCAGGAAGTGATATCATGCCAAGCTCTTACAAACGCAGTAGAAAGTGAAGCAATTCTCTGGAAAATGCATAAAAATCTAAGCGGGTTTATTTGGATAAGACCGGCTGCTGGTTTTCTCAAAATCTCCAAACGGTTTTTGAAAAATTGCATTAAGAACAATTTTATGTGGAACAAATTATAAATTATTCCTGAGCTTTAATTTGAGGTTCGGTCCTAATCCAATCCGAATCACAAATTCGATGATTTTAGACCATGGCTATAATATTTGTTTCCAATACAAAATGATTCTGGGTCGGCACCACAAAAACTATGCTGTTAAAAGTTCGAACTGATTTCATTATTTTGCGAACATTACGGTGAAGGCAAAGTGTTTTACTGGTACAAAATTTGTAAGGTCTTCTCAAATATATATTCGTATTATTTTAGGGGTGACAGAGATATGTCTTGAAACGGAATTTTGGAAATTTAGGAATGAGAGTATGTCGGAGTATCATTTCGAGCATCATAATATCGTGATTAGATTTTGATTTGAAACTGACTGTTTGAATCTCAAATATGACTGCAAACTGAAATTATCTATATTTTGTTGCTGTATGACCAGAAAGCTGGAGATAACATAATAACACTTTCACCACGTATAGTAGCTATAACAGGCTTAATTGCACGTGTTCAATATCAACAAACTTTATTGGAAACAAGTTTTTTTTCGAACTTTGCAACATTGCATGAAGAAGAAGAAGAATCAAATATTTGGTAAAAATTCAACGTTGAGCTGTGTTGTAATCTTTGATGATTTTTTTTTTTCATGTGGCTAAAAATATTTCCAACTTCGGAATAATATGAATAATTTTTATGAACACATTTTGAGACCAATTTCCGAAATTTCTAAAAACACCAAAATATAAACACCCACAACATATCGAATTTATATCATTTTTAAGAAATAGAGGAATAAAAGGAAAAAATATTGAATTTAATATATTTACTCAATATTATTCAATAAAAAAACAATTTTTTTTCATTAGACTTTATTGATAAAACATACGTATTTACATATCGATTTATACTTTAAAGAGATGGCTTAATACAACTTTACATCGATGAAATAACTAATATTTAAAGTAACATATTCTTAGAACATTTGGGGTGGGAAAGGTAAGAAAAATATTCATTATAGTATAGAATAGAGGAATCTAAATACAGTTTAGTCTTTGCATCAAAGAACGTACTCCATTTTACAATTTTTGTAAAATATGACGAGTTGTTCAGGAGATATGAGATCTCAAATATAGTACCATCTTTTACAAGTTGGTAAAATATTGCATCATTAGAAGGCGATAAAAAAAAGCGAATCAAGGACACGCCATGATAAGCAGACAAATTACTTGCCTACACCGATAAAATAGACTTCGTTGTTTAAAAATTGTAATATGTAACTGTCGCCTTTTCAAGCGTTGGAAGAGTTAAACAAAGAGACTATTATCGTCGTTATCAGAAACCAAATGTTACCCGCGCGTACTGTAAACATACATCATCGGTCGAAACTGTCAGATGTCACTGCAGCTCTCCTAAGCATTAGAAGCGACCGGCAAAACCGGCCAAAATAAAGTATATTGTCGAACAGTGAGGGAAGCGATTTAGGACGATGCAGGAATTTCAACAACAATAAAACATAATCGGTGCAGATTTTAACTACATCGGTTGCGTCTTCAATATAAAAAATAATGTCAGTCTGGAAAGAGTATAGATTGGAGGGTGGTGCTATTGCGAAGCTTACGATGAAATAACAAAGCCCTCTCCCTACCACTAGTCCTACCTGAACCCAGAATAATGGCGTCATATGAATCATAAGCTGTATGAAGCCTTCGACGTGTCCAAATGCATCAAAACATTGCGATTCCATTGGCTGATCAATATTTTGCGGACTTGGCATCGTCAAAACTTAAGTTATAAGGTTGGAAAAAATGCGCAGGAGGTTGAAGCACTTTGAATTTTTTTCTACAGATAGCAGATTCTAATCTAACTGTCATCTAAGAAAGTGCGCTTCTTGAATAAACGAACAAAATTTCATCCTATTATTGGAGTTAGACTGGTTGAAAAAATGTTGGCTATTTACAATATGATATAATCGATATTGTTCTATATCGATTATTTATTATTAGCTAATACATATTTATCGCATATTTTTAAATCAAGCACGATCCGTGGCCGTCTTCCATACATACTGGTTTATAACACGTTCTTCACGTTTCCCAAATTCAACTCCTTCCTAGACCACTTCAGACAGTCGTATACAATGATAGTTATGTCATGGCCACATAGAGTAAGAAACAACCGAAATCTAGAAAACGATAAAATTACCTTTGTTTGAAAAACCATTTTCGAACAATGGATGAAATAATTTGTTTTTTTTTGCCATAGTAATAGTAGAAAGTAGTTTTGAAATAGTTCAAAAAGCCGTCTGGTAGAAATGCTTTGGAAAAAATGTTGCGATCCCGGCCGCAACATTTAGACGATTGCATTTAGTCTGATTAGTTGATTTAAAAAAAAAAGTAAATTGAGACTTTAAGTTCATCTACGGAAAAAATTTATTGAATGTTGGCAAATATGACGCTCAAGTTAGCAATAATTTTTATCTAATTTAATAATGTAATTTTCTTTTCCCGACGGAAAGTTTTTGTGTAATTACATAATTTTTCATGTGTTTTGATACCCAGATACCCTAAAACTCTCAGTGATTCCATGAGATTTATGTGGAATGGACCATATTTGTTATATGTTAATGCTTCTTAACACAGTTCCACTGTTAACCACCAGTTTTAAAGGTTATGGTCGGAGTTTAAACCGCGAATGTAAATATCTGTGAGAGGGCGCATGTATTAGTTAATTTATTGCTTCGACTTCTGTCAATGTTACTGCGATTTTCGCGTGATTGAATGTTAATTGTCGTCTTAAATGCGATATGATCGTTAAGTAAGAGTTTCTCATTGGCAAACATGTATTTTGCTTAGCATTAGCGTACACCACGACAGACTAGTCTTAGACCGGCACAAAAGTGTCTCGAGGTAGCCTGCGGTTTCATGAAAAAATGATAACATATTAAAACATTCGGGCGGCTGGTGCTGTAGCGAATTTTTTTACGTTATACACCAACATCGCATCCGTATTGTGATCGGATCTAAATATATAATTTTCACGTGTTTTTGTGTTGATTTAGACTATTTAATTGCCTCTAAGGAAATAAAAATGCACAAACATGATACGATATCATGGATTAAAATTTTTACACATTTTTCCCTGCGATTTTAAACAATTTGACGCACGATTAATATATGCGTACAGTAATGCAAGCCAGTGTTTGAGTAAAACATCTGGTAAATCGGCAATAAATGTGATATGACCGAATATATCGCTGTAGAGATAAAGAAACAAACGAGCTCAAGTTACTCGATATACGCGTTTATAGCTTGGAGTGTTTCAAATAGATGTATGTACATACATGAGTATATATGAACAAACGTTGCATATGATGCGTTATGCTATTAGCTGTTGTTGGAAAATAAAGATTTAGTTAATGAAAAATGATATAGTATGTCTTAAATCGGTTTAATGCAAAATAAAGAAAATGGTAATGAAATTCCACAACATTTTAATGCATCATCAAAAGGTGTTCATGTGGATGTTTACATAACAGTTTTCCTCGATCCCTGGGCATTCCAGTTAACTTTCTATTCTAATGATATCAGCCATTGCCTATACTTTAGAGAAAATAGTAAAAAAGAAAAAAAGAAGCGAATTGATAACACGGCCTATTCCTAATAGTAATGGTACGTAGTAACAATCGAAGAAAACGTCTCTCTTTCTTGTTGCAGTAAACAGTAAATAAAAAAATATAGAAGATATGTCTTCGAGGAGACGTAATAGTCTGTTTTGATGCCTCTGCTGATGCTGACGAGACTAGCAATCATGCTCGATGCTTTCAATCTACGGTTTAGCACGTTTCGTTCGGAGTGCTTGCTTCCTTCGTCGTGTCTCAGGGGGAAGGAGTTTGTTGCTTAAGTCTTTTGTTTTGTTTCTTTTTTGCATAAACACCAATAATGCCGCTTGAGAGCACAGGATGAGCTACGATTGCTTCAATTGTAAATGCTATAAACAAACATTGTTACTTTGTCGTGCACGTACATTCACATTCATATTCGCATATTTCCTTGTGCTGTCATACAATATTGCAATGCTGGCTGATATCGTTAATCAAAGAATTTTTGGCTGTCACTTTACCCAGCTTATCTTTATTGGGCACAGACACACACACACACGCACGTAGACAGTCGGACCGACTCAGGTACGGGGGTAAGTTTACACACTTCACAAAGTGCTGGAGGTTGTTGCATATGAAAGGCCAGTCAATGAGCGGTGGTAAGTAGCACTGTATGCTATCACGCAGCAACCAAGCTTTTTACCTCTCAACTTCATGGCCTTATTGATCAATTAATGTTTCGTTTTTGTATGTTTTGTAATTTTTATCATTTGGAAATTTCATTTCTCTTAATTGCTTTACACGTACGATCGCCAGACTGTCTCACCAGACGGCCATTTGGACGTGCATAATGCGATGGACAAGCCCGGACAGAGAAAGTGTTTAGGTTCGATATAAGCTCGTTGTGTGCTCACGATGTCCGTCTGTCTCCTGTACGGCCAGTAAACAAAAAATTGGGTCAGTGTTGTCATGAAATGTGTACGGATGAATGTAGGAATGTGTGTGCAGGCTTTGATCGTTAACAGACGCCCATTGTAATTTAAATCACTATTCGTGCCTTGTGTGATACACGTCCATATGAATCTTGTACGTTTGTCTCCACACATATGTATGTATGTAAACAGCACGTATTATTTTGGGTGAACGTTTCGATCATTTGGAAGTATGCTATTTTCATCTATTCATCTATCTAAAATGCTCTATATTTTTGTTCGTTGCGTCTTCCAGAACTTCCAATTAAATATTCTGAATTGTTCTTATTGTTAGTCCATTGTTGCTGTTGGAGAAGCACTAATTGTAAACTCGGACATTCTCACACATCCATCTACAAAGCTAAAAGGTCACGCACATTCGTAACATTCTTCGTTATCGATGGTGTTAAAGGCAATGACAAAAGATATGGTGTTAACACGATTTCATACTTTGGTTTCGAACAGGTTATTGATACAATAATTTGTATTTTTTTGATTGATTTACATACTTTTAATCTATCAAATACAGCGAAGTTAAGGCCAACCGTATAATGACGACAATACAAACAAACAAACAAAAAATAATAACAATCCGAATTTATTTACATGTATTTATGTATATGTATGACCTCCCGACATCGCACTAGCGTATACAAATAGCACAAGGCAGCACACCAGTTTTTCTTACCTAGGTGGGAAGGAGGCGGAGGGGCTTCCTCACACCAACGCATTAATTACAAAGTCAGCTTACCCTATCAAATGTATCCACAGAAGCAGCAACAACACCAACAACAGCCATTAACGTTAGTCGCCAGTAAGCGAAATAAGGTTTGAAAGTCTGAAAATTCCTGGCTGACGTAAAGCCCATGCAGCTCCCGCAGCTCTGGTATCCCTGGACAAGAAAACTTGTCTAGCAACTGTGTATGTACATAGATTTTTTTTTTGGTTTCGATTTTTCTATTGTCGTTGCACAATACGAATTTCGTTATTTCGATATTTCGTTCAATTGACGTTTTTTTATTCACTTTTGAATTTTCTACTTGGCAATCACAACGGTTGATAAACTCAGCCACTGCCACCCAAAAAGGTGGCCAAATATTCCAATAGAAATTATTTATGCTTTTTCTTCAAAAATTATCTATCCATATATGAACATATACTCGTACATGAGTACATGTACTCTGATTTAGCAAAGTAGTTTAGCATGTACGGGTATTTGTATATTTTTCTTCACAACAATGTTTGCACTTTCGACACCTTTATTATGCTCTTTTAATTTTCACTTCACTTCGCCCTCTTCTTCTACTGCTCCATCGACGACGACATCACTTCTTCTTTCAACAGCGCTTCATTTGCTTGGGTGTCGTTTAAAATGCCAGCACGCGCGCCGTTCGACTCAGAACGGTTCTGCTCTGTGAGAGTTCAAATCTTAACTGCGGCTGCGTCTGGTTGTCCAACAACTTGATCGTCGGTCTCGTTCGTGAATCGCCAAAACAATGTACAAGAGACACTGGCACTGGAGCGACGGACGGAGCGCTGGTGCTGGTCTGTTTGGTTTGGTGCCTTTCCTTCGATCGTTTTCGGTTTTGGCATTTAGTGCTTATTCGATAGTGGCAATAAAGTCTGAGTTCGTTGGGTTGGTTGCCCACAGAGCGATTGAGTGAAATTCGTGGACGACTGAACGACTGAGTGGCAAACCTGTTACACAGGCTATTAGAAGTGCTCATTACAAGTTTGTAAGAAAAAGTCTCCCAGCCAAAGTAAAAATTGTGCATTTCAATGAATTCGATTTTGGAAAACCATTTCAGCGAGCGAGCGACTGCTTTTTTGCGGAGTCGTGTAGGGATTTACACACGATTGCCATATCTCGTTTTGAAAACCACTCAATTCAGCGTTTTAAGAAATTCCTTTTTTCCAAGTTGAATTGAAACGAAAACATCTCGTCACGACGTGAGGGGGCAATTCGAGTTTGGCACACGCGAGATGTCACTAAAATATGCCATCTTAAGGTTGCTGGTATGTGTTTGCTGTTCTTTGATTTTGTCCATTTTCTTTGTGGGCTGTTGTTTTTAGAGTATTGTCAAAGTTGGCGTGGTTTGTCGTCCCTTTGAGGTTTTTCACCCAGGCTCTCGTTGTGTCGTCGTTATAGCGCATTTTGATGCCAGTGAATGTCTTCTTCCTAACTGCGAGTTGACAGTCCTGACGTTTGTTGTTAGTGTTCAAGTTGCCGAATTTTCACTTATGGAATGTGCACTTCCAAACGGTAAAGAAAATTGCCAAACACACAACAAACTAATTACGACTACTGTCGCCTGTTGCTGCATAAGCATACAGCATACACTCACACATCCGCATAAACATGTGGTTTATGCAGAGGCATTCCTTTGTAGCGGAAAGGTAAGTGCTTGTGCTACTCATGTGGTACCCGTGTGGACGGTGTTAAAGCTGTTCGTTCAAGCCACCAGCTTTCAAAGTCTGTCCACTCCGTTGTTTTGGCCAGAAGCCCACTCCATGGTGCACTTCTCGTATTATAGTTTTTCCTTTAGTTCAATGGCCTTTGTATTAACTACACGATTGTACGTCTACGTAGTGTGTGAATCGGGTATCGAATTGAACTGAAAAAGGAACAACTTTGCATTGTTATAAACAATCTAGGTGTGTGTGTGTGGGATGCGTGTTTCTGCATGTGCCTGTAAGTGTAAGTGCATGTGCCTATGATTGATATATCATCACAATTTGCATAGAAACATTGCAGTTTGTACATTTTTGCGTTATATATTACATATTCAATTTTTTTAGGTGACAAATCTCTGGGTCAATTTGTCCCAAAAATTTTGCATTCCTCATTAAAGTTGAATTTCGATAGTGTTGATCTCGAAATCGTACTCATAAACATTCATCAATCCATCCACAGACAAATGTACTTATTGAGGCAATGGACAGTATTTCGTGGAACATTCAATTATTGGAAGAATACGAGTCACGACCAATTTGTTCACGATTCCGATTTTGAAATAAGCAGACTTCTCCACACGACTGCGGCCTTTTAATTCTAAAGACTCAAAACTAAACTGAAAAAAAAGTTACAAGAGAGTGAAAAGGATTCTATAATTAATAATAAATAATAAACTTGAACTAGAATAAACGAATTTAGAATAAAGTCTTTAAAATTAGTTACGCATCAAACGTTTTACTTTACATTTAGTTGGTAGTTGGGGACAGTGAGATCAAATAGATGAAAAATACAAACATCACTTGGAGCGTGCAATATTATTATGAAAAGAAATATGGTTCACTAGAAAAGAAAAACTGAAAATAATCACATTTTATGAGTTACCTGTCCTAACTTTATGCAATTTATTTACAACATTGCTTCCATAAACTTGCAAACTTTACAGGCTACATTTTACTTTTCGTTTTCTTGATTTACAATGTAGGGTAACTCGTAAAAATTGCAAATTTTGTTGCTTTGAATTACATTTTGTAAATAATTTGTTCCTTTTATAAAAATTCGGTTTTTTTCTTGAACATTAAACAAAAAATTACAAAATTTTACAAATTTGGAATATGTTCACTATTAACTTTAATTTATGCATCCACTCATCGTACATTCACCAAAATTCAATTGTAAATTTTTTGGCAATCCGCTCTACATACTACAATTTGAAAATACCTTAGTTCTCATTTTTTATTTGCTATTTCTTGTTCTTTATTTTTTATTGACTTGTTAGCATTCCACTTAGCATTTACGTAGAGTATATCCGGCAGCACCGATGCCAGTGCGAACTTCGCTTATGTATATATCATCTGTTGCTGACGTTGCCACATTGCAGTGTATCCTAACCATGCAATACCAAGTAACCAGTGTTGTTCGATTACTCGTACATTTCGCACCACAAGTTTAAAAGAAAACAAAGAAGATTTACAAAACAAGCGAAAATTTAGCCCTACGATATTACAGCTTAATGTGTGCTTGGCGTTCGATGGGGACATCGGGAATAATATTTGCAGTTTAGTTGTTTTATAGTACAGCATATATTTGCGAGCGTATAGGAAGTTTTGTGTTTCGTTGTTGTCAATTTGAGAGGTATTCTTTTGCTGATTTTACTTTTTTTGTAAGACGATCAGCAAGAGGTCCACATTTCTCATCGTAGCAGTAATCACCTGCAGCCTTCTTTCGAATTGAAAAGTTACGGCGGTGCAGTAGCTATGAACAGCAATGACACTAATAATGGTTCTCCCAGCGACAGCCGTTTAACAAAGCCAAATGAAAATGCTGGGTTGACGCAACGGGGGTGCAGTGCTAGTGTGGAAGACCGTAACTGCGAAAGTGATGACGAGTATGTCAGCCCCCAAAGCAACACAGCTGCTTCGCGTCATTCGTATAAGGAAGCCATGAACACGCCTCTATCCACAACGGGGACGGGCGACAGCACTGGTGGCGGCTTTATGGATATTCCTGTATCGTCCACTTGTATAGAAGGCGTCTCGCCCATGGCCATCTACAACGAGGAGCGCATGAGACGTAAATTACAGTTTTATTTCATGAATCCCATCGAGAAGTGGCAAGCGAGACGGAAATTTCCCTACAAATTTGTAGTTCAGGTAAGCCATCACATCTCATTTAAAGCAAATGCTTTCCTCTTCGAGAACGTTTGGGATCCACAACAACATTGATTGCATTTTGTTCTCAACTTTGTCTAAAATTTCAGTGCGGTTTTGCTTGATAAGATCTCCCATTAAGGCCCTTATCTTAAGTAACCTCGTTATGCTATTGCTAGCGAAGATTTCTGTTCATAGCATCCATTCTGTGCAACTACGCCACAACAACTACGTACAGCATTTCAGCTCAATAATACGATAGCACCACAAAATACCCTCATTAGATGATTTGTGACACATTACATCTCATATTCGTACGCTATTTGGTTACTTCTAATCCCAAAGAAGTGCCCATAAGTCACGTTAGGTCATATTGAAAAGAATATCAGAATAAATTTGGGCACCGTAACATTACGTTTGACTCATCCCACAGCACCAGTTATGCTTACCAAAAGTTGCCCAGTGGGCACATTTTATCACAACCACAACCTTCATACCAAGAAATATGAGGTTCTTAACCCTTTACATAAAGGGAACAAATGTTGCAACAAATTTGCCCATTTTGAATCCGTTTATAATACGCAGAAAGTTAGGCAGAAGAGGTCGTAACAGACATCAAGCGGTACGCAAAGAAGGTGTAACTATTTAGATTCGCCTCATTGCAGCGTTATTGTATCGTCATTGTTAAATTATTTAGTTAGTCACACCATTTTAGTTTAGAGTATAGACCTGTGTGAGTGTGCGGTTTATTGGTTATATTTTTTTACTCACACCTTATTATCGTACACACATCTACATACATTTGGAACTGTCATTACCAAACAATTGTAGCGTAATTTAACAATAAATTTCACTTTGAAGGCAGTACTTTCCACAATTTTGTAAATAACTGGAATATTGTTAAGGCGTCGGCTGTTGATGAGACAGTCACCGTTCAAATAATCCAAATAATTAATGTTCTGCTCTTTTGTTTATTTAATAGTATAAAAACAATTATTCGACATATTTATATATTTAGGAAATTATTTTGAATTTTTCATCTCAATGAAACAGGTGTTCTGTTTATTATTTCTTAAGAGGTTCCAAATTATGGACAGATTAAAGCAAAGCCTATGACACGAAGTTTCCCGCATATAACTTCATTTGAAACGTAATAAACAGTACTTGGCAGAGCAACGTTAAGATCCGAAAAAATCCATGGTCTCTATTTTTCAGCGCATCGTCTTACGAAGATTTTTATCAGAATTCTTTTGTGGTGAATTCTCTCATATGATTCACTACGCCATCTTCGTTATATATGATTATGTTAAAGGTATGGAACCGAATTTTAATGTCATTTTGATTTTTTGATAGAACTCATGCGTATCTTGGGTCATGTAGATCGCAAACACAATAGGTTGTATCTGTTGTTATTACGCACTTTTTAATGTATACTAGCCGACCCGGCAAACGTTGCTTTGCCTTCAAATTTTATTTTTATTGGAAATGTTTCATGCCAATCGGTCTATTATAATAAGAAACGCCTATATTTGCAGAAGAACTTAAAATATGTTCACTCAACCGAAATACAAAATTCTGTTTAAATACCGTTAGCAGGAGCAGAAATAATTACTTTTTAATTTGTGGTTTGTATAGGAGGTACCACTCCCCATTGTCCAATCCCGCCCATATTTGCAACAGCACTTAAGATATGTACACCAAACCGATGTACCAAATTTTGTTCAAATACCGTAAGCAGGAGCAGAAATAATTGATTTTTAATTTTTTGTTTGTATGGGAGGTACCACGCCCCTTTGTCCAATTGGACCGAATTGTAAATCTAAACCATCCCGGGCACCACCCAGACGCATATACAAAAATTTATGCAAAGCGGTCCAGCCGTTCTGGAGTTTTAAGCATCGGAACAAACCACGATTCATTTTTATATATATAGATAGATATCGTCAATTAATCTATAACGATATAGTACGATGTGCTATTCCAATATATAATACGTAGATTTCTACGTCCTTTCCGCCTCGCATATTTTAGAGGCGAAAATCCGTCCTGAAACCTGAACACCGGCGGTAGATTTGGGCGGCATAATAAAAAATGGATTTTTGATAACAAACGTGGCCAGTATTCATGATACTTTACTTACATAGGCTGCGATAGGAATATAAATGTTTTCTATAACGCGATGAGCGCAGAAACGAATAGCAACAACTTTCCTCCTTCTGTGTCGCCAATCGAATTCATTGTCCAAGACTTTCGCGTCGGAGCATTCTGGTCGATCCACTTAATATAACACAAAATAAACCGCTTGAACAAAACGGTGTCGGCCTACAGCTCTTTAAGATCTTGATTCATACAACGGCGATATTTTCGTTAACGATGGTAAGTATTTTACGGAGAATTTTTTTTACTTTTTTGTTCAAATACTTCGGAAACTGATTCATCAAAGAATTCTGCGCCATACAGCAAGACAAGCAGGATCAGTGCCTTATATGGTTTGTTCGTCGGGAGATGTCCCATAGCAGCATCTATTTACAGGCAATGCTTTTTTGATTACTTCACTTGTGCTTCCATCCGGAACTGACAAGTTGTGGAAGTGTTCTATCCATAGTTTACGGTCAAACAATTGTGTGGATGTATTTCAAGAAGGCAAGAACGAATAAAACGCCAATGTTGCTTGTAAAATTTAAAATAATGTTTGGACAATTTGGCTTCATATAAAAGATTTGTATGTGTGAAATGGATGTGTGATGGAGCTGTATATGCTCTTCGTAAGAAAGTTCGAATAAACTATGCCACAAAAGTTGAAAAGTAAGATAATGTCGATAAAAGCATATTAGAATCCGTAATGTAATCGCAAAGCTGGCACAAAAAAGAAATAATACTACGGATTCGAATAAGGAACGATATAAATGACGGTATTGATGAATTGCATGTCCCACTTTTCTCTATAGATGCCCCTTTCACTTTTTGGTTTGTATATATTACTTTTAAATCCAAATCTTCTCCCATCCTGGCTTGCCTTAGATGGCTTGCCTTTCAATAAGTTTCAAAGTAATAAATTAATAAATTTCCCTAGAATCACCCTCTCATTTATCCTAAAAAAGTTCTCTGTAATATTGAAACTGTACTAGGCCCGTGTGAATACATCGGAATTATGCATTTAAGCTAGTTTTGAGACAACTAAATGAATTCCTATTTCCTATTTGGCATCCCAAGCTGCTATTTTCTACCTTGTTTTAAGTTTAGGTCACTCATTTGTATACCATTTAAGTGAATTTTTTATAACATTTAAAAACGTCCTCAGAACTTTCTCATATGAATACCTCTCTGCGATGTTCAAAATCTACAGTTTATTAGTATTTTTCGCTCATGATGTAAGGGAATTATGGTTTATTATTTTTAAATTTTGTATTTTCATAGGGTTGACCGTCACCGGCAATAGGACGATGGTCAGTCAGTTCATGCGAGTATCGAGTATATAATCGTAGGTTTTCTACCGCCCATGCGGTTACTTTTCAGATTAACTTTTCGAAAAATTGGGTCACCATCTAGCCTGTTAGGTCTACCTCTAAAATTATAAGTAAGTTCATTCTATTTATGGGATCCAAGGAATTTAAACTTCCCCCACATGGTCTGTCCTTTTTTTTTAATGGCGTTGGAAAAATCGTAAGATGGAAATTAAAGGATACGATATTATTAAATTATACTATACAAATATCGTTTCTTATATTATGTAAAATAAATTTTATAATTTTATAGGCATTTCTTAATTTGTCTATTATACACGTGATCAAATTAACAAAATGTTACTTTAAGCAAAGTTCAATTTTTTTAATCGCTCTTTGAAATAATTTTAAATTTTTTTCCGTACGCTCTCTTTTTTTTAGATAGTGAAAATTGTTTTAGTGACAATGCAGTTATGTTTGTTTGCACATTCACGCTACAACCACATAAACTACACATGGGATAATCGCATAGCATTTTCGCACCTGTTTTTGCGCGGTTGGGACTCATCGCGCGAAGTGGATTCATACCCGCCTTCTGTGGGACCTTTTGCTATTTATGAACAGAACGAGTTTTTCGATACCATTGATTTTGCCGTCCAAGGCTACGCAACTATGAATCGCTCGATTGGGCCATATGACTACCCTACCCACGACAATAGTATGGCCTCCATGAAACTTTGTTTGTACAACTACCGTGAGGGAACTATATTCGGATTTAACGAATCGTACATTTTTAATCCTGAAATTGAGTTTGTGTGTGAGTCACTACCACCAAATGTTACGACCATTGGGGTAAAGAAATATCTGGAACAGAGGGGCGTTAATGTGAGCTTTTCGTCCTTGGTAAAAGCCACTTTAGTTTTTGGCATTAAGACCATTAATTTTAAATCATATGGCGGCCGTTTGTCAGCGCCCGATTGTTTCAAATTCGACATTACTATATTCTTTGATAATCGAGACCACGATGGACAAATGCTTTTGTCACTTGATGCCGATGCTACACGTTTACATTGTAAGGGAGACGTGGACTTTATTACTGATGCCGAGTTCGATGCGATACTCCGGAGTGTTTTGAATATATTTGTCCTGTTGGTGTGTATGCTGTCATTTGCTCTGTGTGCCAGAGCTTTGTACAGAGCCTATCTGTTAAGATGTCAGACTGTGAAATTTTTCCACTCGCATTTCAACAAGGATCTTAGTCTTGAGGGAAGATTGGAATTCGTCAACTTTTGGTAACAGCATAATTTCCCTTCACATGCACATTTTTTATGCTGCTCTATTTTGTGATTGCAGGTACATAATGATATTATTCAATGACGTTCTACTGATTTTGGGTTCAGCTTTGAAGGAGCAAATAGAACGAAAGTTTCTTGTGGCTGACCAATGGGACACTTGTTCGCTGTTCTTAGGCGTTGGTAATCTGCTGGTGTGGTTTGGAGTGCTGCGCTATTTGGGATTCTTCAAAACATATAATGTAGTTATCTTGACGTTGAGGAAAGCAGCCCCAAAGATATTTCGTTTTCTGGTCGCTGCCTTACTTATCTATGCTGGATTCGCGTTCTGTGGCTGGCTGATATTAGGTCCTTATCATATGAAATTCAGATCTTTAGCTACTACTTCAGAGTGCCTTTTCTCCTTGATAAATGGAGATGATATGTTTGCCACGTTTTCCACTCTCTCATCGAAATCTAACTGGCTGTGGTGGTTCTGCCAGATATATTTATACTCCTTCATTTCGCTGTACATCTATGTAGTGCTGTCACTGTTTATATCTGTTATAATGGATGCCTACGACACTATCAAACGCTATTACCGCGACGGATTCCCAGTATCGGATCTCAAAGAGTTCATCGGGACTCGAACTGAAGCTGACATCAGCTCTGGCGTTTTCATGACCAACATGGACGACTTTGAACAGAGCACTTTTATCGATGTCGTACGCAAAATATGTTGCTGTGGCTGTTGCCGCAGTTCAACTGGGGGTAATTCTACCGGTCCTACCGGTTATACAAGCTTAACAAGTATTATCAAATAAAAAGAGATACAATTTGCGCATTGTAGCATTTACTGCATTGTTTTGTTAATTAGTTCAATATTTTGTTTTGATGTATGTATATCGCTGTGAGACTTGTAAGTGATATTATTTAGTAGTGGTTCAACAATAACCAAATATCTGCCCATAAGTTTGTATATGTTGCAATTTAACAATTCGCTTTCAGTACACGCAAAGTTTAGAAATAGATGGAAGTATGTAGGCATTTACTGTATACATGTGTATGTATATTGTACCTATATTTGTAAAAATGTAATGTTATGCTTATGAAATGTAATAATATACATATTATGAAAACATTAAAAGCGTTTTATTATACGTCATTCACACTAACCGTGTTATCCGAAACCCTATGTTTTCTGGAGATTAGATAATATGAGAAACATGGTTTCTTACTGAAAAAAAAAATTGAAAATTATTTGTAATGCGCTATAGCTTTAACCTTTTCTTCTATTCTATTCTATTTCTATTGGGAAAACAAACATAAAATCAATATCCACAGATCAATATCCTCTGCAATAGCATGAAAAAGAAGATATCCCAAATTATGGGCCACATGGCTACCCATTAAAGAAACACCCACAGAACAAAAAGGTCCGATTGTTCAATATTTGAATATAAGCGTGCGATTCAGTTACAGATACTTGTTCCTTAATTTCAAATGACCACTTAGAACCAATGAACATTTGGTAATTGGATTACTTTGTATTCATTGATAAAAGTTGTCCATTTTTGAAGAGTACCGTGAAAATTGCGACAAGACTTCTTTGAATTTCTGGATTTGTAGCAATTTTTGTATATGCTGTTTAAATTAGAACTTTCGTTGCTTCGAATACATACATACATTCATACATTACAACGAATAAAATTACGCTGACATAATTTTTGGAGATCTTACCTCAGAGAAGGAAATTCGTAATGAAAATTTCGGGCAGCTTTGTTTTGCTTTATGAATATTCCCAATGTAGTTTCGGTATATACATTGCCAATCTTGAGCTAAACATATTCTGTATAACCTCTAAAAATATATATTTTGTCAAAAAAATCAGTTGTTTCAATTTATTTTATTAAATATAACTTTTTTCGTTACGGAATTGAAAGTATAAATTCATGACTTTTAGAGATTAAGATGAATATCTGGATAGAGACTGAATATTTTTGGGATACGTGGGGAATATTGACTATATTTTCCATGTTTGAACTGAATTGGAAAAACCACATTTAAAGTAAAATAATGCTACCTGTTTTCATTTGTTCTGTTTAGTAGAAAAAAACAAAAAATTAACTTTTAGGAAACGGTAAATAAATTGAACATAAAAATAAAAGAAAAAAATCCCTTGCATCCCATGAATGACATATGGGAGAGCTTCTCAAACTCAGTGTGCTTACACGCATTCTGTTTTTAGACTAAGTCAACGAGACCTGTAGTTTAGCGACAATTCCGATCGCCACAGTTTTAATCAGACTTGCCGATTACTCAAATAATGATAGGTGGCTATATGCTGGCTGCGAACGATGGTTGCGTATGGCAAAGTGAATGTAATTAAAGAAAATATTTGCATAGAACAAAATGACACCAATAAATGTTTAGAACTGAAGCAGAACAATAATAATTAATAGTCAATAGCGTACCAAAGAAATTATCAAATTTTACTAGCGAAACTTGTCTTTTGAATATTACAGCCGAATTCAAAATGACTTTTTTTTAGTTATGATCATAGCAGGGCGAAATATAGCCAAATGTTTTGTGATATTGTTAAACATTACATTTGACTAAAGCAATATGAACGTATATGAATATCAAAAAAATATTCTAGTTGCGCATTCGCTGTTTGAAGTGTACACTGTTAGAGAATCCTGTTACTGGTTTATTTATGTTACAACAAAAAGAAAAAATTAGTAAGAAAATAAAAAACAAAAATATGTTATACCAAATCTACGAGATGCACCGAGATTACTTTATTTGTAAACATCGCTACTACTAACTTTGAGTCTTAAGACTAACCTTCAGATACGCATGATTTTATCCAACCTTTTTGCAGCAGAATTTACTTTTATCTCTTATTTATTGAAGTCCACCAAAACAAAGCTCTTTACTACATATATTTTAACACACACTTCAAACCAAATTGTCGCTTCTCATAAAAAATGCACGTTTACGATGATACCGATGCAGTCGAAATCATAACGAAATGATAGCCATCGACTATCATATGGCTAACGATTTTTCATTCATAACATATTCTTATAAATTAAATCTAAACTATAGATAAAGTAAGACCAAACATAATCAAATGCAACCAGCCTTCATTTTTGGTGGTTTTTGTTAAGCACTTGCATTAGTCTAGAACAGACATTTTGCTTAGATAATGAATTAGAAAATTTCTACGAATTAACGGGCCAAGAACGATCCCAATATATTTTAGTTGTACACCCGTTTCACGCAGCCTACATCGAACTAACAATTTTTGGTTATGAATTTTCCTGATAGTTTCAAACGAGCAAAAGCTACCGCCAATAAAATGTAAAAAAAAAAAACCTGTCAAAAGTAATATTGTTGACGTCTAATTGTTGTTTGTTTTATCAACATTAAAAATGTACAAAAGAATTGACCTTTCTCACAAGTCCCCAAAAAATATTTTCGAGTAGAGATAAACGGATGGGAAGCAAACTAAAATTACGGCTTAATTTCGAGAAAATGGAAAATTGTTCAACATTCTCACATTCTCACATTCTCACATTCGGTATGTGGTGTTAGTTATTACGCGGTTTGAATCATATTTTATGAATTAATTTTCTAAAATACACCTAAATAAATATTTTCTTTTCACGTGATTGAGCTTAATACGGATCATAGCTTTAAAATAAACTCGTAATAACAAAGTAAACACGGGTATGTTTTTTTCTAATTTAACTTCATTTATTTTAAACTTGTAATATGGCAATTCATTTAAGAATAATTACAAAAATAACTAGAATCATTCATTGTTATAATTAGTTATTGTTGGTTTCCATTCTATTTTTACAGTATAACACAAATACATACAAACATATACACAATGTAGAAACGACAACAATTCGAAAGCAAACACTTATGTTCCATCCTGTGAGATTGACTTTAATTTGAATCAATGTTGTGGGCGATTGTTTGCGGTTTTCCCTAGCTTTCACACATACATACATGTATACTTAGTACGCATTAGAGATAATACTATGTACATGTACAATGATTTTTTGAAAGGGCTTGACAGTCACCAACATATAGTGAGACCTCGGTTAGCGCAACTCCCGATTATCGCAGTATCGAATTGATATTTTGGGCTTACGTAAAAGATTATTTTATATTACCAACAGAGTTCGGAATTAACTAGAAATAATTAATTAATTGAAGCGAGGTTGTTTACGACAGACAGCAACTCTCCCAGACGTCACTAGAGGTTACATTGCATACAATACAAATACAAATAGTGATATAAGTTTGTTTATTACTTTGTTTTTTCTTTCAAATCATGTTTATTTTTTCGATAGCATTCAAATTTTGTACCTTATACGTGTATAATGTACATACAGACATAATTATAGATACATATGTAGATGCTAATTAGAACTAGAAAACAATAATGTATACATTACATACTTACATACAGACATACATATAACTTTGCATATGATGTGTATTTGTTAAAAACACTAATATAGTCTAGATTATACACACACACACACACACACACACACACACACACACTGCTATGCTCTCACAGATAACGAATAGTCGCATACATACACACGCACACTCATACACAAATACAATCAGGCATATATATATGTATGTATAGTACAGAAGTACATATTGCCACTGAATTACAGTCTGATTAAATTAAGACGGATAGGTGAATTAGAATTAACGGTGAATATCTGCATCCTTATATACATAAACCTGATTGGGTTAAAGTTGAATTAATACAATTATTGGTGAACAGGCAACGGATTACGGACAAACAATTTCCTTCTCGAAGAGAGGGGATTTGACTTAGCTTCAAATCAACATCACATCGATTTAGAGTGGCAATAAACCAGACGCTCCTCACACAGCTGTTACATAAGCAGAAAAGATCTGCGAGTCAATATGGGAAACTTTAGCTGGCTGGTGCCCGCCTTTTATGATGCACAATTATTTTGGACTCAGGAATATTTGCTGAAGATATTCTTCAATTAAATTGTCAAAAAAAAAAAAAAAATGACATACGAAAATTACGGCTTACTTAATATTTATTTTTTGTTTGTTTGCCTGCATATCTGGTGATGTTATGAAGATGTTGATCAAGTGATCTATGTGCGAACTGCAAGAAATTACCGAATTCCGCGTCCATTTCAAGAAGCATCGAATACATTTTATTGAGATTTGCAGATCCTTCTAATATCTGATTAAAAGAGCTGCTATATATTTGTTTTTTGGTTTTACACTGGTTTCACATTTAATTGAAATGTCTCGAAAACCGCAGGGGCCTTTCGAATTGTATACATCGGGAAGGATAATATGAGATGAAATCGATAATGTTCCATATTCTAGAGGCAATACTTTTGCAGTACATACACACATATTTATACATGCACACATTCATGCGCAAACGTCGCATAGTATACAAACGTACTAGATATACATACATACGTACATAGTCATATGTAGTCACTATAACTAAGTAATTAAATTAAATTAAAATGTTCACCTATTTAAGCATAAAAATGTCTGCTGTGTATTTGTTGTTGTTGCAATATGGAGATATTTATATATAATAGAATTCTTAATCATAGACTAAATAATATTAAGGGGGCGAGGGATTAGCAGGGGGAGTTAACACAAGGAAATTATAGTAAAACAATTAAGACAAATGGTTAGTCTAGAGACTGTGACTAGACACAATTCTACGGACAAATAGTGAAGCTTTCCAGCAGCGACAGGAAATGTTACACTATGCTCTCGCGGTCTCTTGTTGAGCTGTTTATGTCGCTGAATCCGGGGACACCTCTCACGGCACCAGGCAGTATACCTACTCGCCTCAAGGAAGCGTCATTTGCCCTCTTACCGAATATGCTTACCAGGCGGTCGAAGATAGATGAGGAATTGGCTTCGGCGGGTGCATTTCGGGATGACTTCTTTGTGGTTGCTTTCGAAGAACTGCTTGCCTGCCTGCCATCAATGTCGGCAGCATAACTGACACTATTGCCACCTTGCGGTTCAATTGCTTCGAGTGAATGCCATCGTTTGGCCTTATCCATGCTGCTTGGTGTAATTAGGGAAGCCTGACGCTGTAGAAGCGGCGCTTGCGCATCTTCATCAATCGTCATGCCGCCATTGCAGTTGTTGTTGAGATGTTTGTATGGCAACATGGACACACTCGTCCCTGTGCTGCCACCGCCTACCGAGAAACCTCCGCCACTGCGTCTTCTATTTAAGATGGTGGAACTCACGGGAACTATAGCGGCCGAATTTCTGATACTTATATCACCATTGTCTCGCATCATCAGCAATCCAACGTCGTCATCCTCAAATTCTTCTGATGCGGGTACATTGTTCATTTCAGCCGTTGAACCGCATGCAGAGTGAGAGTCATGAGGGCGAGACGTTTGTTCGATGTCGCCATTCGGGTCATCGCTAATTAGTGACACACCGACGTCCAAAGATCTGGAGTTATTTTTGCTTAGCTTGGATGGGGGCAGTACCTTTGGTTCGTGCCGTTTTCGCACCTGGAACGGCATTGGGTCGAGGGAGCGCGCCACTCGTAGGTTATGAGCAATCACAGAGGTGCCAACTAAAATTCCGCTACCGTAAACATCCTGAGTAAAATTTGGAGAGTTGACAACGCGATGAGGACGTACCATGGCTAGAGGTTTGTGCGAGGGACTAGCAAGGCGTGTTGTACCGAATGACGAACCGATGTCACCATTGATGTCCACACCGTTATTATCACAGTTTGTTTCGGAATGCTCCAGAGTACTATGCGATGCATGCGAAGTCTCCGCCGCGATATCGGAGGCACCAACGCCACAACTACCACAGTAACTCATGTGCTCAGGTATGCTATTACCTTGGAAATTACTCACCCCGTTCGCAGAAGGCCGGTCATATCGTTTGACTAGCATGCGAGGCGATTCTCGTTGCATTTGATATGTAGATCCTTGCAAGCTATAGTTCGACTCTACATCAGCCCGGGGAACGCTGGACTGCCGTCTCGAGCCACTGCCCGCATAGTGCATGCCAATAATACTAGGTTGCCTTGAATCGCAATTCAACTTCGGACTTTTTCGTGGACGGCAGAAAAGAGGTGGTGGTAAATCGGTCATGTCAACCGGTTGCTTTTGAATGGCCTTCTCAGTGGCTCCAACCAGCCAATATGTAGTCACTTCGCCCTTACCCTTCATGTGAACTAGACCGCGTTTCTCCGTTACATATCCCTCAAGCTTGTCCAAGGCCTCCTTGCATTTACCGGATATATGAATCTTTAAAGCTTCCCCATTCGATTCCATTCTGGAAGCTGTATTCACGGTGTCACCGAAAAGGCAGTAACGCGGCATTGTCAGACCCACCACTCCGGCAACCACAGGTCCAGTGTGCATGCCAATGCGCAACTTGAGCGTTTCGTTAGGCCTATGTGCGATCCTATGCTGCTTTACGGCTTGCAACAGCTCCAACGACATAGAAGCTATTTCGCCTGCATGCCGATCTCCATTCTTAATAGGCAGCCCCGACACTACCATGTAAGCATCGCCTATTGTCTCGACTTTGTACACGTCGTAGCCGCGAATTATGCGGTCGAAGACTGTGTACAAATCGTTGAGAAAATTTACCACTTGAAGGGGAGTGCTTTCAGCAGACATGGCCGTAAAACCGACAATGTCACTGAAGTATATGGTGACCTAAAACGACAAACTATACTTTTAGACCCAAATAAATGTAATTCCGTCTTCAGGAGAACAAACCAAATCATACGAAACTGGCTCCACACCCATCCCCATAGTTAGTTTCTCGGCGACAGACTGCGGCAACATTCGGTGCAGAAGATCCTCTGTTTTGCGCTTTTCTTCGCACAATAGGCGGGTGCGTTCTGTCACAATATCTTCTAAATTGTTCGCGTACTTTTCCATCATTTCCATCATTTGGTCCATAATATTTTTGGTTTTACCACCCCTCATTTTCTTAAGCCGCGACCTGTAAAACGGGTAAAATAGCACGTCGTTGATAATACATTCAATTCTCCCTCACCGTATTGTCGGGAAGTCGGGCCTAACATCCGGATCCTCATGCCAGCAATCCGTTATACAACTCAGCACATAGTCTGGGCACAATTCACCTTCAATAATACATTCTAGTTCGGGCCGGAATGGGGCATCGCCCTTAATTGGCTGCTTTCTAACCAAATCAACAATTTCCTTTGGCTCGTACAGTGTTTGGCCAAAAGGCCCTTTGCGACTAAATATTTCGTACATGATTATGGCGAAAGCATAGACATCGCCTTTTTGAGATCCATATACATGGGGATTCCTCAAAATTTCGGGAGCCTTCCAAAATTGGTCTGAAACGCACATTGCGCATTAGTAACATGTACGCAAAACAACTGTATTTTTGTATAATTATGCTTACTTCTGTAATGCTGATGCTCCCCTATAGACTCACTTTCTGCACAATGCCTCAGGTCGTGCAACCCGAAGTCTGTGACCTGCAGCATCCACCGCGAAGTGACCACACAATTTGAAGATTTTAAATTTCCGTGATAACCCAGTGACGAATCATGAATATAAATCATACCCTACAGAAACAACAAGTAATTCTTAAATCCAGCCAAAGAAGAGAGTGCAGCAAGCGAACTTACTTTTATGAGATCATGTATGAGAGATGCAATGAAAAGGTCGTCCAATTTTATATCCTCATTCTCAATGATGTCGTACAAGCTACCCTTGGCACAGTAATCGGTGACTAGTAAAATACGCATTGGTTCCACGCATGCCCCAATGAAGCTATTTACATTATCATGGCGTAGCTCACGCAGCAGACGCATCTCCTTCATGATTTCACGCGACATATCCTTTTTACGCGGAAATTTCAATTCCTTGATGCGCACTACAGCACCACGCAGACGAGCGGTGGAAGTGAATACCTGATTCGAACACCTCGAGCCGAATGATTGTGCGCTAACCAAACTTAACTGAAAAGATGTAATATTTAATTTAGTCACACATGTATCCGCATATCAAGCATCGCCCTATTAATCCATGATCCTATTCTGTGGGGAAGCATTCGGGGGCATGACCGAAGGCTTGACATTCAACCAATTGAAACAGTATCCACTGCAATAATTGTCCTGTCAACACAAACCAGCGGAGCGGAATTCAAAAATTTTCTACTCAAAAATAATTTACCTTGCTGGGAGATGAAACTATATCGTTGCCGGCATATCCTTTTATTTCCGACATATCTATTTTCCATAAAAGACCTTCAATTTCGAGTTCTATTTTCCACTTGCGGTAAATACTCATAGTGACTACGCCTGCACAAAAGAGGAGCAATCCCAAAATACCGGCCGCCACCAGAGAGGTTATGTGGCGATCATCTTTCTTACACAGCTCATTAGCAAAACCACACATAGGCTCATCGAAGGGTCGATCCCCGCCTGAGGGCCAATCAACTCGCATAGACCCATTGATCAGTTTGTATTCCTACAAGTGGTTAAAGCAGTTATAGCAGTATAGTAGTGGGGTACATGCTGGCTTATTAAAACGAAAAGAACAAAAAATGACGACTCACTCACTGGAATATCAGATCCTTGTTGGAAGTGGGCGACGGGCACCATGTGGAAATTACACGATAGGTTCTCCCGGTACGAATACTTGAATGGCTTAAAGGCCAAGACGGAGAAATTGCCCTCGGAGTCGCCATTGTTGTCAATTTTGATCGTGGCACCGGTGACACCTTAAAGGGGATATAAAATTCGTCATTCCTCAATTAGAGCTCGTTTTCCGTAATAACACTTACTTTTGTAAGTCCCGTTTTTTATGATCGTCTCAATAATCTTTGCGCCATCGCTAGCGATGCTATAGATTTCGTCCTCCGTCAAGGGACCGTCTTTCGAAGAATTTCGCAGCAACTCGTCCAGAGCCCACGCATATAGTTTGGCTGAATCGTAGAGGTAGGCAGCATATATGGAAACAAACTGTTTGCCAAACAATGCCAATGTCAATACCAACATGCAAATAGAAAGCAAATGGAAAGTGATTTCAAGATTCCCCTTCCTATACCGCGAGTCCACATAGAAATCGAGCATAGTTTACAGTTCCATTAGATAGAGCGCGAAGCAAAGGAGGTGAACAAACAATAACTACAGCTACCATTCATACATCCATTAATGCAAGAGTACACACCCAGCAAAGAAAGGAGAATCCGGCATCATTTGCCCACTCCTCCACCCTTTGCTCGTTTCACACCAAATTCACTCATTCCCTGTCATTATTTATGACTTCAACCGGGACGACTATCGTATTACATTGCGGTGCAAATCATAAACTCAATGCCATGCCATTCGAAAGCAATGGCCGTCATCATCCCCAAGGCGGAATATTCCATCGGCCAGCAGCTACCACCCACTTTTGATACGCTTACCTTTATAAAGTTGTTGTGATGGAATATCTGCGGCAACGTAAAGTTGAATGGTTGCATCTGGTTGTAGTCCCTCACTTTGGCTGTGAAGTTCTCGTAGCTGTCGGTGGGCGGTGTGGAAGCCACCACCAACAAACTTCGGGCACGTTGTATAAAGTTGTCAGTCTCATCACAAGTTGTCATATGCTCGACTTGCTCTGGCTTACGCAAATATTTTTCGGCTTCTCTAATGTGAAGTGACGTTTGTATGAATGAATTGGCCACATGAGATGGCATGTGTCGGACAAATTGCGGAAAGCCAGGGGCAAGGTGCCCTGACCTTCTGACCTTTTGCCGACGCTACAGTGGAAACTACTTACTTCGGTGTATAGGTCATCATATCCACGAATATCACCATATACTCGCCCTTGGAAAAGAGATTTGCCGTATCCATAGAAGCCATAAATTCAACTAAAGCATTGGCAGTACCCAGGAAGACATAGATGCGTGTACGGTTCATGGTGTTTTGAACAATCTGAGATTTTTGTGAGTGTGAGAGATTTGAAAGGTTTTTCATTGGGGCGAAAGTGCAACACCATATACCTGATACCAGAATCCTGTTCGGCAGCATGCCAACATCTCTTCGCAGCACTTGGCCATATTGTCAATGAAGGATTCTTTATGGTTTATGGTCATGTTCTTCTTAATAGCTTCCGCTTTCAAAAGTTCTGCCACCATAGTCCAGCCCTCATCATGCAATATGGAGAACTTTTTCCAACCATAGTACCGCAAAAGTGAAATGACGGATTTGATCACCTGCACAACCATCGTTCAACGAAGTTTCAGTCAAAGAGATGAAATTTTCATAGCAATTCCTTGTCAATACATACCTGGGTATCAGGAGGTTCGGTGCGAGCAAAGGTGGGAATAGAGGACGCTTTGTTTTCAGGACATTTCTGCAAGAAGCGACAGTTGGAATAGTTGGAAATAAATCACAAAACGACAAGGTGGAAATTACACACACAACTTTACGTGACAGTATATAAAGACAACATTAAATGACCGTCTATAAAGTCATATTGAACTATATCCGTCACCAGGCTGTTCACCTCGGGTTTTTATCGGATTCTTAATATTTCTTTATTACTGTGTTTTCTAGACGATATCAGTCGTAATAATACACTCGTATGTCATATGTTTGAATAAATCAATGAAAAAAGTCAACAAGTAGTGCCGTATTTACAGTCGTTTCAGTACTGCCGCAATATCGAATTCAGAAAGTCAGTAGTGCGACAACACAAGAATCAGTACTTTGTCAGAATCAGAGACAACTAAAATAAGCCTGTATTCGTTTGGCATAGAAAATAATAAATACAAGGATACTGATGAAAGTTGGTGCCATTTAACGACGTTGAAAGAGCATTTCTTTGCAAAATTATGCCGGAATATCTTCCGGCTTTCTTTGTCGACTTTATGTTATTCCAATAAGATGGTGCAATAAAGCTGATTTAAAAAAAAATCGAAATTCAGATGGCCTCCGAGATCTTCTAACCTCATTGCACTTGATTTTTTCTTGTGAGGTTATTGCAAATAGAAGTTTAAAAAAAACCGGTAAAATTGGATGATTTAAGGAAACCCTCCAAACACTAGGGAATAACAATCGTCACCCATCATTTAAAAATCCATTATTTTTAACAACGGCAACAACATTGAGTCCTTATTAAAAATTAATAATTATTCAATACCTGAAGCATCAAAGCATCTACGTTGGCTTCCTCACAAATGGCCAGCAGATACTTTTTAACTCTGAAAGACAATGTTATTTAAGATTGGAATGTTTCTCTTTCGAAATGTTAGAAACATCCAGTGGAAATACCAAACAGATGCGCCGAATTGATGACGTTAAAATTTATAGCAATTTTGTAATTGAAGTTAAAACACTTATAGAGGATAAAACCGATATTATTGGCAGCTTTCTGAATCAATAATAATGGATTTTTAGTATATTTAAAATATAGCACAGTATGATTTCAAAGGCAATCTACTGTATTTATCTAAAGGGAAAGAAACGGGCAATATAGATTTTTTTTCGCGGCTAGTCCTAAGTTATTTAATCTAAAATATTAAAGCCTAAAAATCCCCAGTTAGTTTTTTTTTCTGAAATTTCAAGTTTCAAATTTTAAATGCACTGGTTTATATGCCAAATAAAATTGAGGAATATTCTCTAGGTGAGGTGATAATAGAATCGTCCAATTTGACAGTTAGATTTTCTTTTTGGAAGTATGTGCAGTTTTTTGGCACAAAAATTATATAAACTTAAAAATGGAGGCGTAAAGTAATAATTGTGTTTTAATCATTTTCTAATCAATTTTCTAAGTTGAAATCCTTATAATAAAACTTTGATAACTCTGTATTCTAAAATGTTTTATTTGTAAATTTTATGGAAAACTCTGGTTAAAGCAGTTCCTTAAGACTTTTGAAAGTGAAAGACATTTTTCAAATAAAAGTAATAAAAATGTGTATAATTTAAAAAAAGCAAATACTTTTTAAGAAATTTATGAAATGAAAACACAAATATCCTTTTTTTTAATTTTTTCGACATTTTTATGTATAAATGTGCTAATTTCTAAAATTCTCAAACAACATGACGAAATATGCGTAACGGCGTATTTGTTCCAGTCAAATTGTTTAATCGCACCGAATACAGCCTGTAAATGCTGAAAATGAAAATGGTGGAAAATGTTATTGTAAGAATAAAGACGATATTCCTTTGCGGATGTTCGCCTCTTTGTTAGAGATTAAGATATCACTAGATTTTCATTTAAGAGGAAGCTGAATGATATCGCCAAGACGTAATTTGTGGCTCAAGGATATTGCATCAAACAGGAGATTCAATTATGAAGGACCTTATTTTGCGTTTCGTGCCTCTCTAGTGTGTGTGCTTTCCTATTTTTTGACATTGGCAGCGGTATGTCACGTCGAATTTATTTAAACAGGTTTTAAGTCGTTTGCTAATGTTGAATGGCTGTTTTTTATAGATATATTGGAAATATTTCTAACCTACATAAATTTCCTGTTACCACCTACAAATAAAATATCGATTGTCAATGTACAAAATATTTCATTCCATTTCGTTCATGAGCCAAATGCCTTCGAAAACACTCCTATTATTATTATTTTTTTGAGTGCATAGACCTACAAGAACCCTCAGATTATGCGTAGTCCTATTCTCTATTATCCATCTTATTATCATCATTGTTCGATCTTTACTTTCTAGGCATCACTCAGAAGATTTTTGTCGCAATTCAGTATGACTTTTCATTCCACAATCTCTTTCCAAATTTACTTATTTATTTTGCAGGAGATTGTCGGACAAAGAATGGCGGAGTCTAATCAATCTTATTTGAAGTAGTTTGAAAGAACACTAAAAAATTTTACGAAAAGTGCCCATTACGCTCTCTGTAAGATACGAACAAAAAACAAATATATGAAATTTAAATGCTTGCGTAGATCTACTTATGGCAGAAACACAACATCAGAGGAGTAAAAGGGTTTAATGCAGACACGGACTATTTTTATATTATCGTTAAATGATCAATGCTTTTACAGTCGTATAGTTGCGAGAGCCACCGTAATGTACGTATATATAAAAGATAAAAACCGGAGACATCGGCGATTGATGTTCATTTCATTGTGTCAATCGAATTTTCAATAACCTAATGAGGTGATATTCGACACTTACATATGATATCATTGGAATGTTACGACTTTGAGTGACGATCGCCTCGACATAACAATGACCTTCGGGACCAAAAATCATTGCGATGCCATCACATATCATTTCCGTTATGGCTTTGGTGGCTAAAACTGTATCGCCTTTAGTGTCATTCCAGCGCAGCGCTAGTTGGACGTTGGGTAGTAAATTGGTGTCTTCGTTGATCTAAGGGGAGGGGGGCGAAACTACATGATTAGCAATGGAAGGGACTTTTAATGGATGTGCTACCGACCTCCTCCAGGGCCATTGTAAGAGCCCCTGATATGGCCAAGCCCTGTTTATCCTTGAGCTCGCCAGTCAACGCGGTTAAGTAGCCGACATTGATGACGGTGCGATCACCAGCGCTGCGTACACTTTTCACGCTCGGAACCAGAACCACTGCCGCCGAGAGCAATTGCAAGATGATAAAGGGCCACCGCTTCATGGCCCCTTTGGCCGGGGCCGATCAGCGCGACACCTATGAGTACCAATGTTTTTCACTGCAATCATAGAAAAGTAGAACATATGAGAACTTTGAAAAATTACTACAAAGAAACATATTTACGATTAGCGGTCAGCGTTTGCAGCATCAACGCCAAAAGCCCAGTAAGTGAATGATATACTCTTAAAATGTGGTGAATAATTAAGAAAGTTTGTAATGGAAAGCAATGAAATAAGTATTAGTTTCTTATTAAAAAAATGTAACTGCACAAAGATTGCGCTTGATTTCAGATTGTGTTTTTGTGCCAGCTTTTAAATTTGTGTTCGGGTTGACTTGAACTTAAAACAAATAAATGTGTTCAGAGCTGCGATTTTGCAACCAATATAATTTTTATGTTTTGTCACATTGTTAGAAAAGAACGAATTACTCGAAATTTGGCAGAAATATTGCAGAAAAGCAAAAAATGGAAGGCGCGATTTTTGATCACGTCGTGGAGAAAGTTGGTGCCATTGATATTTTCTTCTCGGTATTTCATTGAAAGAAATAATATCGGATAAACACTGCAAACGCGATAAATCCGAATATGGAGAAACTAAAGAAGCAGCAGAGCTTTCAAAACTTAGTCAAAAAAAAAAAAATAATAATAACGTTGAGCATGGTTGAACAGCCTTTCATGGAAGGACCATTGAGAAATTTCGCAAAGACCAATATGATTTACTGCGGATGAGGCAATTGCTTTCCCACCTGTTTTATACGATTCCTAAAAGTGTATTTTGCATGACAAACTACCAGTTTTAAAACGAAAGGAGAACATTCCATTTACGGAATGTTCTTGGTCTTGGTTTAGATATATCTACAGTTAATTGGTTCAGTAGCACAAATGGCGAAAAGACTGCACGTCGGACTTCAGTGATCATTCAAAGTTCCATTTCGATTTGTTTATCCTACTCATTTCGACTAAATTCAAGCAAGATTGAGACATATTGATTTAAAATATTTGATATTATTCGAAGACTGTATCCCGGGTGTTGTATATTCTAAACAGATGATCAGGCGCATTGATTTTAACAAAACATTTAAGCGGATGCATGCGGCAGACGAAATGTTTTCAGTTTCTACCTGAAGTTATTGAGACGTTAAGTTGCCACGTTCCAATATTGAAGGGGGCTATTGATGATGAAGACGATGGGACCGGTGAAGAATGAGTATGAAAACCATTTCAGGAATGGTTTTGTTTTTATCTCGTAACTAACATGTTTGATAAATTTCATTATATTGTATATCATCGTTACAAAAATACAACTAAATAGCCTTTGGACACAACGCCCATTGCTGGCCCACCCAGCTTCAATTAATTTTACCTAAGCATTAACTCAGCGTTGTGACTACCCCGTCTTCTAATTATTTTTACAACTTGCATAGTGTTCCATGAATTAAAGCTTTTTGTAAATAATGATTTATGCATAAACAACGAAGTTATTTTTAATAAAAATCTCACGGAATCGTATTTTCCCCACCATTATATTGGCATCATTTATGCACAAAGTTAGCTGTTATCGGCTAAAGGAAAAATCTCTTCATTTGCAACGTAAAAAACCTTTTTGCTCATACATGTCCACGTAATGCAAATACCGTTGAAATATCCATATTGATATGGAAGTTTTTGTCATCAGTTTTTTTTTACACAATGCGTTCATCCAAGGAATATATAAAAAATATTTGCAATTAAGCATTCTCTTTTTGTGCACTGGTTTGCACTGATATTATCCGGTCGCCTGGTAATCGATGGTAATCGCCTGGGATAGTCGATTTTCAAAA